>JAMKCH010085723.1:0-68550 GCA_023653785.1 Ophioderma brevispina | reverse complement strand
AGTTTTATATAATGACAGCATTTTAGAGCTATAATAAGGTGTTAGAGACGCTAGAATTGCGAAATATCAATTTTCCACCCTATATTCAGTATTTTCGGACTTTCCTCAACATATGACGTCATGGTGACGTCATAATGGGGATGTTGGTACTTATTTCGGTACCAATGGAAAGAAGAAACTCTAAGCTATCCTTTGGTGTAACATTTTCCGAATGCTCCAATTCTTTTCACAGTGGTCCCAAATTCTTCATATAGTCCCAAAGGACCAGGAAATATATAATACTTGCACGCATTTCACCATTGATCACATAATTAGAGGTCAAAATGTAACAGTGGTCTACATATCCTATAGGGTCATTCATACCTGCCTTCGAATTTATATACTAAAATGTCAAATGCAGAGCAAATATGCATTTTCTGTAATAGGATATGACCAGACAAACAATTTGAGGCTTGTTTCGTCAAAATGGGAGCACTCCGAAAAATCCTAAGATGATCGTAGATAAGGCAAAATATTCTTTCTTTTAATACTCATGACCAGATGAATACAGATGAATGAAGTAATACAGGGGTAAATATTTAAAATGCTCCAACCATGTGTAAATACATCTCAAATTATCTGGATAGCATCAGGGAACAAAAAATCATTCGTAATGTGTCTTCAAATTGTTTCGTTACCAAGATGCGATGCATGTAAAATGTGATATGGAGGTCGGAGGTGACAAAATCAATTGTACAGGGAAAGACGCAACCCCCCCCCCCCCAACCAAAAGTTGCATTGTTTTGATTTTCAATGGTCACTGTGTGGTACAAAGCGATAATACGTGTGTATTGATTTTACACAAAGAGGTTTCCGACTGATTGAGTAAGAAAGCCTACTTGCAATATTGATTGTGGTAAACGTGTTCGTGTCCCAGTACACTGCAATGCCCGTTGAAAAATCCAAAAACTGCAACTTTTGGTTTTGGGGGTTTGCGTCTGTGTGTCGGGCGTTCTATCTCGGCCATTTCTGCACGCTTTTTTACAATCCAGGTATTAAATGAAAGAGCAAGACCTAGATAATAAAATGTATATTTCGAAAACTTTCAAAATGGTCTGACTTTGACACAATACTGATCGAAAAACATGCCGAGATACTTTTTGTGCCAGGTGTATACTAATGCTTTAGCAATCAATGTGTTAATTGAAACCATTATGAATAGCTTTCAATAATTTAATAAACAAATCAATAAATCATTCAAGATATATCCAAAATGTTACAATGCATTACTGCATGTAGCCAAGAGCTATAATGTTTGTATATATTAATATAACTCATTCAGAGCAGTTTAGATATCATAACATAGTCAAAGTGATTGATATTTGCAAGGTGGCAACCTAGATGGACATCCAATATGGCTGTAAATGCCATTCAGTAAAGGTCGGTAATTCATTCATGCTGTAGGCTAAAGATATGTGTTTAGGATTTCATATGGATTATCACTTCCACAAATCACAGTAACGCTATCTTAAGTGTCATTGAGTCGTTATTCATCAGGTATCCTAATATGGATGCCAATTGACGCCTAACACCTACCAGAAACAAAGCGAGACATATCTCTAGACTATTAGTGATCGTATTTTCGAAGCTTTGTAAGTGCCTTTTCCAGCCATATTGAATACCATCTTGGATAGCATCTTACATGTACCGATTACTCTAATTGCCTAATGATATGTAAACTGATTTGATTGACTTAGAGGGATATACACAATCATTGAATCACTAGGTTAGATACATTTATCAATTACAGCCATCTTGGATGCTATAATATTAATGAAGGAATTTATAATCACATTTTTGACAAATAATTCTTATGGTTTTAATTAATTTCTTGACTGTTAAAACACCAGGATAGATACCAAATTACCAAACTGCAGTCAAAAGTAGATCACGATCAGACGCTTTATTGCCATTGGCGGCAATATTGAGATCATTGATTACGCGGTTACAGAATCATATATTAATTGGTCGAAATGAATGTTTCAACGAGAGAGGTTGAAAAATCACAACTTTCGAGTGAACAACAGATGAATGTTTTGTGTTTTGGTGGTCATTTTGATTTTTAGCGTTTTTACAAAAATGCTCAAGGTTTCTCGTTTGGCACCCATCGGAATCAGAATCAGCATTAAAATGGTCTAGAAACCTTTGAAAAGCATAATTATATCTAATAAAACTAGGTTAATGACATTAGCTATCTATGAATCTGAAGCCTGGACTAAATCGGAGGACCTAAGAGAGTGCACTTATAGCACATCATAAAGTGTGAGTTAATAAAAACCCTACATTCAGAAAGATTTTTTTTCTTCAAAGGTTAAACGTTATTTTTATTTAAATGTTTGCTTTGGTTGTTTACAGGGATAAACGGGCTATCAGAAGATTTTTATTTGGTGTCTTTCGGACTTTGGGTTCAGAACCTATGCCAATTTTGCGGAGAGACCTAAAAATTCTGTTTGGCCGATTTTAGCCATACAATGCGGAGAGACTGACACTGACGTATACCATAACACATTATCGGAAAGACAATTTACACATGCAATTTCAGTTGGTATCGATTTTTTTCTCGACAAAACATTATCAGTTTAAATAAAACGGTCTATTGTGTAACCTAAGTAAAATATCTTCAACAACTTAAATTACCCTTGTTCAATCATAAAGAGTCAGTTATTAAAAATCACTCAATATCAATGTTTCAGTTCATGAACATAAAGAAACTGCTCAGAGATTTTTGTTTTAGCTCTCAAAGGTAATCATTTCGCATAAATACAGTACACTTAGCGTCCATAAATTGCGAGAAGAACTAAAGCTAAAGTTTTCTTTAAAATAAATTGAATTAAAACTTAAAATTCAATATCGCACTGTTTTTCAAGCTCAATACAAAACCTATGGTTTCACTTTGGCTCCCAAGTTATAGGTTACAACCATGAAATCTTGCTGAACCAAAGTAAACTGTGGTCTTACACCAGCTATCTTGACTTTCTTATTTGGGAAATTTAAATTTTTTTTCACTCAGCATTTTTTTTTGTAATCTCCGGGACAATAATTTCATAATCCTTCAATTATTCTCCCACCTTCTACTGGTTAACAATAATTTGGTGTTAAATGTTTTACTCAAATCACTGCTCAAGACCATGTTACTATTATGTTAACGATGCATCTTTGTTTGGCTCAAATTCGGCCAAACAAAGATAAAATAGGCATAACTTCTTCCTCCAAAGTCCAAATGACACCAAATAAATGTTTTCTGAAAGCCTGTTTATCCCCTTCATAACCAAAGCAAACATTTCAACAAAAATAATTCGTAACTATTTTAATTATCTTTTATTCTGAATGTAGGGTTTTTTGACTCACACTGTATATATGGACTCGGGGCAGTAGCACACTAAAAGTAAGCGAAGCCGTGATGAAAGACCTTGACGAATGGCTTGGTCTTTCGAGGTTAGTGTTAAAAAATGATGGGTCGGTCGAAAAGATTGTTGGACGTGATGGCCTTCCATATATCCATGAGTTAGACAGATACTGAAGAGTTTCACAAAACTTTGTTCAGAATGACTATAGTAGGATTTTTTTATTCCTGTCAGTTCATTAAAAGTTTTTGATGCGTGTTGGCGATTCCATTCGTTCTGAGAGGTTGTATGCTTTACCCACTAATTCAATAGAAATTCAAATGTGACGATAGTCACATCAGATTAAGGCCATAATTAAATATTTGATGTTCCTTTTCTCACGAAGAAAATAATGCAAGGCAAATGCGCTGAATAAATTCCAAACAACAAACTTGAACAAACTGAAGCATTCAACATAGGAAAGGAAAATACGGATAACTAATTATTACTCTCCAAAATTTGCAGTCGTCATTCAAGTTACTGCTGGTAGAGGAGCTATCTCCACCATTTTTACAACCACATCAGGAATTTCAATATCACATATATATGTTGTTGTTTTTTTTCCCCAGTATGATTTCTATATATCAACAACGTGCTTGCATGCATTTTCCGTACTCGTCAGTATTTTTGTCACTAAGGAATAATAAAAATTCTGATACGTCTGCACTGGTTTACATGTTATTCGTCAGAAATAATGTTTGACGTCTTGTCCAATCTGAAAGTACTGAGATAACGAACTACAATATTTACGTGGCCTGATCCTCCTCAGATTAAGAGGTTCACCCGGCCTCGATGTTCATGACACTTTATCCCTTCTTTGATTGACTCCAAACAAAGGAATCGATAGCGTATCTCAGACTGTATGACAATCTATTCAATTGAATATGGTACGAAGCCTTTACACATTCGATACATAAAAGGTTCATGTAAAATGGGTTTAAGTATTTATTCTGCTGAACAAAGTTGAGCATTTCAACTGTTAATACGGCTTTTTAGTTTTTATCTCAACACATCCCCTCCAAATGAGCACGTACCATCGACAATATGCGTTTACTGACAGGAATAAAAAAATCAGACTATAAACGGATACAATGCCATAAAAAATCAGATATAATGAAATGGACCCTTAATGAAATCACTTCCACAAATTTGAAAGCAATTGGAATGATTACATTCTGTAAAAACAGTAAAATCAGCAAGAGCTTGTGGCAGTTCGTGGCAATTCCTGCCACGGAAAATCGAGGTGTTGACATCCCTGACAGAATTTACAGTGTATCTAGTATGTTTGTGACAATTTAAAAGCATTCAGACCGGTGTGAAAGCAGATATAGTCCGGCAGGAGCCATAGTCCGGGGCTCCATAGACGATAACGGAATAAAGCGTGAAACTAATGTTGTGTGAAGAGTCAACTTAATCGATTGCCCTATTGTTCACCATTGTTCCCGGACTATGAGTACGCCGGACGATAATTACTTCTACACCGGGATCCAGTCATTGTACTTCACTATGCTTTACTTCATACTTGTACTAAGATATTGATCTGACCAGTGAAATGGATTAGCAGGGACTCGTAGCACATATACAAGATTTTCAACCCTGAAAATTTCCGAAAAATCTGAAAACCACCATGAAAGAAGGTATTTTAGTTATTTTGGAAGAGACAGGATAACATAGATTATTCTTCAACGCTTTAAACATAAAGATAAGAGTGAATATCGGAAAATATCAAATATAAGGCAACATTAAAAAAAAGTAGATTTGTTTTTCTTTTTGAAAATGAGAAGTAGACAATGCAACATGCAAATATTGGTTCAGATTTGTTAAAATGGACAGGAGTTTGAACAAAGGGCAAACTTATCTTGTGCCAATACGTTTTCAAGTCCATTCAAATGTTGAAACAAAAGGGCTAAATGACTAAACCTATCGATATCCATTAATTTTCACGGATGAAAAGCCTATTGGGCTGTAACGTTACAGGCGGGAATAGGAGCATTCTGAAAATGTTACCCCCAGAATGACCTTGCATCTTTATTGTCTTATAACTATACCATTTAATCCTTAGGACATGGCCAAAATGTTGGCATAGATTTCAGTACAATTATACCTACTTCATTTTCCCCCTGAGCAAACCTTGCTCCCCTGCAAATACATGTTCCCCGCTACTTATACTTCTAAGTTCTAGACTTTGTTATATGTTATTCTCTCATTATTTCTAAGTATGATAACAACACCAACATTGTTTCTTTTGCAATTACTTTGAGGTTAAACCAGTGTTTTATTGAATTTTCTTGCACTAGAGTAGCGGATGGCTTCAAATCCTATGTGCCATTTTGCAACTTTTTAACATGAACGTGTCGCACGATGTCCCTTACCGATTACGTGGTCGTTGACCCGCAGCGTATTAGTCCGTGTTACCCATACACGTAGCAAGAGTATTGGAAATTGTTAAAAAATAATCTCCCAAGATAATACATAACTTGTTTTTATAAATGACAAATTTATTCAATCGATATGCAATGTATATTATTTTTTATGCGAGAATTTCTTCAGAGCAGGTGCAATCTGCACGAAAGATTATGTATTAAGTCATAATATACTTATGACAACGGTTGAACTGACCAACCATCAACAAAACAGGTGCTAGAATCACGAATGTAATTTAAACCACTGAGCCCTCATTGCACTTCTTAAAATGTTTCTGATAAGTTAATTACATAATATGCAACTGAGTAACCAATTAGACTAGAGTTTCAAAATGTTTTAACACAAAATCATTTGTAACATTACCACCAATCTATTTGATGCCTCTGATTGGTTCGTTAAATGATACACCCTTCTACTATAACCACTCGGCCACTATACTTCTCTTGGGGTACCGGTGTAGAAGTAACCAGTGTCCGGCGTACTCATAGTCCGGGAACAATGGTGAACAATAGGGCAATCGATTCAGTTGACTCTTAACGCAACATTAGTTTCACGCTTTATTCCGTTATCGTGTATGGAGCCCCGGACTATGGCTCCCACCGGACTATATCTGCTTTCACACCGGGTTATCAACACTCTTTTTAATTAGTCATTGTGAAGAAAGTGTCGATGATTGTGACAAGTAGGATGGCCGATTATATAAAGTGTATCCCACCAAAATTATCTATCCTCCCGCTCGTATAGGCCCTATGCTAAATTTTATTAGGCTTGGTTCATTTATTATTGACACCAAAATCGTTTTAATGTTATTTAGGTTTGGCAACTGTGACACAGGGGCGGTGAATCTGAAATATATCAACGGTAAGGCGACGAAAATCAAAAACCCTGTTTTACGGGCCCGGCCGACCCTGATTTTCAGGTTTGCAGATTTTTTTTTTTAGTTTTTCCAAAAATCATGTAAAATCAGCCTGTTTTTAGCCCAAATTTATCAATTTTGGCAATTTTTTTATAGAAAATTTGTTTGAAATTTTTTTTTCATTTTTTCTCTTGATTTTTTCATATTTTGGGGCTATTTTAGGCCAATTTTGAGCTCCAGAAAAGATTTTTTTTTTTTTTTTTTTTTAGACAACTTTGGGGGGGGGGGGCTCCCATCTTGGAGGTGACGCGTATGTAAGGCTGTTAAGACCCCCATTTTCAGCATCGCTCTCACCCAAAGACCTAATGTGGTTTTTTTTTAAATGTCACCCAATGACCCCATATTTTTTAAATTTTTACCACTGTCACCCAAAGACCCCTATTTTGGGGAAAACATTTGAAAATGTTCACTCAAGGATCCCAACTTGGGGTAAAATAGTTGAAAATTTTTCTAGAAAGACCCCATTTTTTTGAAAATTTTGCAAATTTGTCACCCGAAACCCCCTATTTGGGAGCATTTTGACTGTCTCTCCCCAAATGACCCCTACGTTTTGGTGTCCTCTGCATTCACCGAATTCCCCTGGGTTTGGAAGCGCTAGCCTTACACCCATATCCATTCCATATGTGATTGCTCCCCCTCCCTCGGACTACTGGAAATTTCGAATATTTTTACTTATTTTGGTGGATCACTGATAGTGTCTTTAACAGTTTTATTAATTTCTCTTTTGTTTTGTCTTTGTGTGAGTCTTTTCTTAATTTTGGTTCGTTTGGTTTGTGTGTTAAGGCTTTTTCATATTTTGGGGCTATTTTAGGCCAATTTTGAGCTCCAGAAAAGAAAAAAAAGAAAAAAAAAAAGAAAAGAAAAAAATCGCCCGACCGACCGACCCTACTCGAAAGGTCCGCTCGCCCGTAAAACAGGGTTTTCTTTTTTCGTCGCCTAATACTAATTTTCTTCTTCTCCATCCCTATTATACGGTGTGGAGTCGAACTTAGAGTTCAGCCTGGAGGATAGGAAATACACACAAATACACCTTTCAGGTGTGCCTCGGCCTGATTTTTACGAAAAAGAAAATTAACTATTTCCAGGAAAACCGATTAATCTCTCAAACTGCATCGGAAATACATTAAAGAAAATACACTAACCGAAAGACAATTTGGTATTCTTCCAATCCCGTCAAACACAGAATGCTCTCCTCACAGCCATATCAGGCTGACACAATGCCATCGTAGCACGCTGTGATGTGGCAGTTCCCTTTTTGATCTGGCGAAAGCCTTTGATAAAGAGCCCCACAGGCTTCTTCTTCAAAAACTTGGCGCTGTCGGCATATCTGGTCAACCTCTGTCTTGGTTGTGCTCAGATCTTGCCAACGCGTTTCAGCTGAACATGTTTTTTCTGCTTCCAAGGCAGCTGTGAAGCCACGTCAGATTTAAAGGCACTATCAGTGATATACCAAATCAGAAAATCGGGGAAAAGACATCATCAAATATAGAATTTTGGCATGTCTGCCATAAGTATAGCTACCCTAATACCCTGCAAATGATAAGACTGAAATCAGTCAACCTGATAATATAATGAAAATTTCGGATATTTTAGTCATTACTGTCCGTACGGACACTTACTATACCGGTCAAAATTAATAAGCCCCCCCCCCCCCGACAAAGATACATTTTTCTGGATAAGTTAGGCTCTTTAACCGATTACAAAAGTGTAAAATGTACACTGCAATGTTACACATTTAATGTGCAAAAAAAAATCACACAGCAGTTAATCTTCTCCCTGAAATGACGCCATTTATTAAATTTGATGACGAATTAAAATGACATTTTCGTGCATTGGGAATAGGGGAACATTGTTCATTGTGTACTGTGGAAATTGACAATTTTGATGACACCAAAATCAAGTGTCTGTGGTATTCTTGTGCTGTACAAGACATGTCGCGGTACTTCTCTCCGCGATTTTCTCTATTGTAAAATTCCAATATGCGAAAGTGTCATTTTTAATTCGTCATCAAATTTAATAAATGTCATCATTTCAGGTAGAAGATTAACTTTTGTGTGAATGTGTAACATTGCAGTGTACATTTTACATTTTTGTAACAGGTTAAAGAGCCTTAACTTTTCCAGAAAAATGTACCTTTGTCGGGGGGGGGGAGAATTATTAATTTTGACCTGTATATAACGCGTAATTGAATGCAGATTGAGATTCATATCTTTGAAAACTGCTGTTTTCTGTCCTTTTTGTCATTTTCATTTGGAAAAGATAACTTATGCGAATTCTACAGACTTAGTCTTTACTATTAGACAACTTTGGGGGGGGGGGGCTCCCATCTTGGAGGTGACGCGTATGTAAGGCTGTTAAGACCCCCATTTTCAGCATCGCTCTCACCCAAAGACCTAATGTGGTTTTTTTTTAAATGTCACCCAATGACCCCATATTTTTTAAATTTTTACCACTGTCACCCAAAGACCCCTATTTTGGGGAAAACATTTGAAAATGTTCACTCAAGGATCCCAACTTGGGGTAAAATAGTTGAAAATTTTTCTAGAAAGACCCCATTTTTTTGAAAATTTTGCAAATTTGTCACCCGAAACCCCCTATTTGGGAGCATTTTGACTGTCTCTCCCCAAATGACCCCTACGTTTTGGTGTCCTCTGCATTCACCGAATTCCCCTGGGTTTGGAAGCGCTAGCCTTACACCCATATCCATTCCATATGTGATTGCTCCCCCTCCCTCGGACTACTGGAAATTTCGAATATTTTTACTTATTTTGGTGGATCACTGATAGTGTCTTTAACAGTTTTATTAATTTCTCTTTTGTTTTGTCTTTGTGTGAGTCTTTTCTTAATTTTGGTTCGTTTGGTTTGTGTGTTAAGGCTTCCTTTTAATTTAGTGTTTTTTCCTCGCTTTTGGGCTCGTGCGTGTGTTTTATGCCAAATGCTATAAATAAATGTTAAATAATCCACTTGATTCGCCGATGTTGAAAATAAAGACAAATGAACCATGAAAATGTTAGAAGACGATCGTTGTTTTCATAACCACTTAACCGAATCGGATGTAATAATAGTTGAAACAAGAATAGTCTTTTAAAAAGACAACCATCGCTTAGCGAGGATGTTAGTACTTAATATGTTAGTGTAAGTACTCGAGATCATAGGAAACCCTCTTGTATTAGAGAGATTATATAACTTCAGTATATATTTCAGGCATGAACCATACTCATGCATGAACCTTTATTTTGAAATACCACGGGTTTGGAAACGCCAGCCTTTATATAGCCATATCCATTTCATAGATGAGCCCCCCCCCCCTTATGATTGTTCAGCAATGTGGAACATAGTGGGTAGTTTCAATCAAATAGATTCTAAATATGTTAACCACAGTCCATTGCACCGAGATTACAACATTCAAACTTACATGCATGCAGGAAACCGGTTTTAAAACAACACTTGTCACTATGAGGTAATGAAGTATCAACTCCTATGGCACAGTTCAATAGCTTTCATAATAATAATAATAATAATACGGATTTATAAAGCGCCTTTCCAAAGTAAGACCAAAGCGCTGTACATAATCAAACATACAAATTAAGCAAGGTACATAATACAATGATAAATATTACAAAGTAACAATATAAAACACAAATTAATTATTAAACAAATTACTTAAAAATATTAATCCTTAGGGAAAAGGTATGTTTTTAAAACCTTCTTAAAAGATTGTACAGTTGGGATATTACGAATATTTTTGGGAAGATTGTTCCATAATCTAGGACCAAGAACATTATAGGACCTGTCACCCAAATATTGCGCGTCTTGGGGAATGGCAGACGAGTAGTTGTCTTGGTAGATCTCAGCCAGGACGGCCACAACTATATCTATGAATGGGAGATTTTTCAAATAAATGGTTGACAAGCCATTGGTAACAATTGTACACATGCACAAGATTCTTAACTCAATCCCGTGGACAGGTAACAAATGCAGTTCGCGAATAAGCGGGGGGGATGCAAACTAGTACTCTCCCGACCTGGATAATAAAGCGCGCTGCGCGAATTTTGTAGTTTCTGATGGCGTTTCACATCATGGAGAGACACACCGCTAGCAAAGAATTACATAGTCAGTCGAGAAAGGCTCAAAGATCTCACTGATGTGACAAGTGGGAACGGTCATATAACGACGGATTCTGAAGATACGAGATGGAAATTTACACTTTTGCATAAGGAGCTAATATGGTCTTTCATAGTTAATTGACTATCAAACATAATACCCAAATTTTTAATAGAGACAGAAGGAGTTATCACAGATTCATTCACAAGTGTATTTAGCAAACACACCCCCTGAGTTTTGTGTATAACATGATACCTAGAATAGACAGGATCAGTTCATGTCATTGCATGTACAAGTACAACCCACTGAACTGTGCCCTTGGTTGATGAGCATTTTGTAACTCGTAGTGAGTGTTATCTGGGCATTGTACACATAATGGTACTCTCAAGACCATGGGTCAGATCATCCATTACATGTCAATGAACTGAGAAGTTATCCACTGTGATGGGTGGGCTGTCATCCAATCGAAAGTTTTGTTTCTAGCTGCTTAGGAAATGTAAATGAATTTCCTAGTAGGCATATACCATGTCCTTAATTCTTAAAATAATTGGAACCAGAGAACTTTGTACTGCTACATGAGACAACTACCCAACTCTGCTTGACTGTGATATTCTGCCAATCATTTGCTTGCTGCACATATGCTATGGTAACTTGCAATGTTGTGGCTTTTACCCACTCTTGGGGTACCGGGTTATCAACACTCTTTTTAATTAGTCATTGTGAAGAAAGTGTCGATGATTGTGACAAGTAGGATGGCCGATTATATAAAGTGTATCCCACCAAAATTATCTATCCTCCCGCTCGTATAGGCCCTATGCTAAATTTTATTAGGCTTGGTTCATTTATTATTGAAACCAAAATCGTTTTAATGTTATTTAGGTTTGGCAACTGTGACACAGGGGCGGTGAATCTGAAAAATATCAACGGTAAGGCGACGAAAATCAAAAACCCTGTTTTACGGGCCCGACCGACCCTGATTTTTCAGGTTTGCAGAATTTTTTTTTAGTTTTTCCAAAAATCATGTAAAATCAGCCTGTTTTTAGCCCAAATTTATCAATTTTGGCAATTTTTTTTTCATTTTTTCTATTGATTTTTCAGATTTTGGGGCTATTTTAGGCCAATTTTGAGCTCCAGAAAAGAAAAAAAAAAAAAATCACCCGACCGACCGACCCTACTCGAAAGGTCCGCTCGCCCGTAAAACAGGGTTTTCTTTTTTCCAGGGTTTTCTTTTTTCGTCGTGTGTTGTGGCTTTTATCCACTCCGACTTTATACCATCTTCGATGGAAAAAATAAACGGACATTTGATTTCGGAAGTGTGAATTTGGAATTTACTTCTTATAGTTTCAAGTTGAACACAAATCCGTGTGATAACATTTTCGAGACACCATGTACCTATAAAGCGCTTGATTTTAAAACAATTAAAGTGATTAGGTTACGAATCCGCATGAATCCAAAGCTGACTTTTAGAATCCATTTAGTCCTTCATCTGTCATCCCTTCACAATTCAATTTACTGAAACAATCTCACTTAACGCTTAATTTTGTGACACAAGTAATTACACTTTTAGTCATTTCACCTTCGTGTGCTGTTATCGACTACCTTCATTCCATCAATGATATTTCATCCACGTGACGATCACCAGATCATCATCCACTAATGTTTTAATAAAATGAAGCGATGGTTGTCTTAATTACACTTCACACTATGAAATGTACGATAAAATGATATTCTCAGGGTTATTTGCAAAATTGATTGATTATATAGGAGGGATACTACTGCTTTATAAACTGTATCAATAGGATGAAGACATAATTGTGAGCAAATAAATACAAGATTCTGACATTTTTGGTTTTGTGAGGTAATAATAATATTTTGTCGGGTCGCCTAGCGCCCTATGAAAATGATCTACGTACTACTATTAATTTTGGAGTTTTAGTGTTGGGTGTGTATTGCGATGTAATTTCAGACAAAGAATAAAATCATTGCAGGTTTCAAATGGTCTTAAAAAGCATTTCTTTGATTTTAGTTTCTTTTCTATTTTCTTTATTTGAAATGACAGGAAGATCTAAACTACGTTAAATTAAAGCTTATAACTTGGGGATTCATTTTTAACACATTTTGTGCCCAATTGGGCGTTTTTTCTATTTTCTGTATTTGAAATGACAGGAAGGTGTAACCTACATTAAATTAAAACTTACAACTATGTGAGGTCAAAGGTCACATACCAAAGGTCAACGGCAGATCAAATAGTAAACAAGGTGATTGGTTCTAATGCAATCTTATACTCATGTATCAAACATCTACTTCAAATCACGTATGATATTTCTTGTTATACATGTTTCTGTAATTAAAGTGCAACTTAAAACTAGAAAACTGTGTACTCCTTTTAAATGCTTTCTAACCCTAGCACAGCTAAATCTCACCAAAACTCACCGTGTTAATTGAGAAAAATGCACTAAGTCCAGAAAGTAGCGATGACGTCATCAAACCAAGACTCATATGGGCACGAAATCGCTGGCCGGGCCAGCGACACCGCCGTAGCGTGCTATCCCGGGTCATGGGGCTGGGGCCCGAAGGTCCCTGGGTTCGAATCACACCCGAATTGCGACTTTTCTTGTTCTCCTCTTCCCTCACTCCTTCAGTTCCTCCTTGTAAAATTATGCCTGGCGACCCGACACAGTTTTTTAATCCCTTTTTTTTAAATTTACATCTACTAGGCTTTAAAATGATATATTATTTATTATTGCTTTCATAATGTAAAGTTGTTTCAAGGCCCCACTTCCGATAAAATTTCTTTTGTTATATTTTTTGTGAACTTTAAACGCCCATATCTCAAAATGACCAAAATATCAGTTAGAATCCTGTAATTCCCAGCCTACGATATGTTATTTGTATTACCCAAAAACACAAAACCTTTCCAAGCGTTATTAATTGGTATTAAGATTTTGATAATATTATCATTCTTGATTATAGGATGATTGTACCAAACCTAACGTTATAAAAATGTTGTAATAACGAAAATGAAATACAAATGGCATATTAAAGCTAAAAACAGCTATCTAAGAGTTAGTATGAAATCAATATTGGTGTATTTCTTAATGCTAATTATTGTGTAATGCTATTCCAAATATTAGAATTTATGATAAGTACCCCTAGATGGCGCTTTTTAAAAATGGCTGCCAAAATTCCATATAATAGCCTTTTGGGCTGTTTTCAATTGTTATCAAATTCAAATATAAATCAAAGTGAAGATTTTTAAAGATGTTTTTTTTTTTATATTTTCAAGGATGCTGAACACAATTTGTTATGTCCAACGTCTGGGAAATGTAGAGAACTCTCAAAATGGGCGCCAAAATTCCAGAAATGACATATTGAAGCTAAAAACAGCTTAAGTGCAGATGTTTGAAAGTATTTGTTTATATTTTCAAGGATGCAGAACAAGATTGTTTTGGTCCAACCTCTGAGAAATGTGGGAAAATCTCGATAGAGGGCGTTTTCAAAATGGCCGCCAAATTAAAAAAAACCCGCATATTAAAGTATATTAACAGCTATCTGAGAATCTGAATGAAACCATTTTGGGGTTGTTTCTTAATGCTATTTATTGTGTAATGCTATTTCAATCACAAAATTAATGATAAATGCCGTCCTAGAGGGTGCTTTTTCAAAATGGCTGCCAAATGCCAGAAAATGACATATTAGAGATTAAAACAGCAATCTAAGATTCAAAATGAAATCAATTTTGAGTGTCTTATTGCTAATTAATGTATTCTGCTATTCTAGCAATTGTAATATTATGATAAGTACCACTAGATTTTTTTTTTCAAAATGGCAACAAAAATTCCATATAATAGACTTTTTTGGGGCCCGATATCAATGCATTATTGACAAATAAAAGTATAAATCAAAGTGAAGATGTTTGAAGATATTCGTTTATTTTCAGGGATGCTCAGATTTTTTAGGTCCGACCTATTCTGTAGTGGGGAAATCTCGCTACAAGGCGTTTTTCAAAAGATCCACCAAAATTACAGAAATGGCTTATTAAGCTAAATATAGCCATCTAAGAGTAAACATGATATCAATTTTGAGGTATTTCTTAATTATATTTATTGTACATTAGGAGTGCGCTTTTTCGAAATGGCTGCCAAAATTTATTATGTCTTTTTTTACATTTCAGAATTTAAATATAGTACATTTTATAATTAAATCATGTCATCCCCGTTAATGCATAGTTGAATTTTGGCCCAATTGAAGGGAGATACATTTTATATAGTATTGTCCTCCTTCAGCGATTATTGCTAAAAATATTTCATAATTTTATGTATTACATAATCTACATAATCTGAAATGTAAAAAAAACCTTCATATGACATTTGACAGCCATTTTGTAAAAGTGCCCTCTAGGGGCATTTATCATAAATCCTTATGATTGAAATAGCATTACACAATAAATAGCATTAAGAAACAACCCAAAATGATTTTATTTTTTATTCTCAGATAGCTGTTAAATAATATGTGGTTTTCTGAAGTTTTGGCGGCCATTTTCAAAACGCCCTCTATCGAGATTTCCCCACGTTTCTCAGAGGTTGGACAAAAAAAATCGTGTTCAGCATCCTTGAAAATATGAAAAAATACTTTCAAACATCTGCACTTTGATTTATACTTGTATTTGATAATAATTAATTGATATCATTTTTTTCTCTTAGATAGCTGTTTTTAGCTTTAATATGTCATTTCTGGAATTTTGGCGGCCATTTTGAGAGTTATCCACATTTCCCAAACGCTGCACCTAAAAAATCTTGTTCAGCATCCTTGAAAATATAAAAAAAAAACATCTTTAAAGTCTTCACTTTGATTTATATTTGAATTTGATAATAATCGCCCCCAAAACGCTATTATGTGGAATTTGGCAGCCATTTTGAAAAAAGCGTCCTCTAGGGGTACTTACTATAAATTCTAATATTTGGAATAGCATAATACAATAACTAGCATTAAGAAACACCGAAATTTGATTTCATTTGGACTCTTAGATGGCTGTTTTGAGCTTTAATATGCAATTTTCTGGAATTTTGGTGGCCATTTTGAAAAATGCCCTCTAGCGAGAGTTCCCCACATTTCCCAGAGATTGGATCAGAATAATCTTGTTCAGCATTCTTGAAACTGTAAACATAGACCTTCAAAAATCTTCACATTAATTTATACTTGTATTCAATAATAATTAATTGATAACGGTCCCAAAAGGCTAATATACAGAATTTTGGCAGCCATTTTGAAAAGGCGCCCTCTACGGGTACTTATCATAAATTCTAATTATCGGAATAGCATAATACAATAACTAGTACTAAGAAATACTGAAATTTGATTTCGTTTGGACTCTTAGAAGGCTGTTTTTAGCTTTAATATGCAATTTTCTGGAATTTTGGCGGCCATTTTGAAAAGCGCCATCTAAAGGTAACTATCATAAATCCTAATTATTTAAATATCATTATATAATAAAGAGCATTCAGAAATACATTAGAAAATGATTTCATTCAGATTCGCATATATTTGTTTCTAGCTTAAATATACCATTTTCTGGAATTTTGGCGGCCATTTTGAAAATCGCCCTTCTAGCGAGAGTTCCCCACATTTCCCAGATGTTGGACCAAAATAATCTTGTTCAGCATTCTTGAAAATATAAACAACTACCTTCAAACATCTTCACTTTGATTTATACTTGTATTCAATAATAATTAATTGATATCGGTCCCAAAAGCTTTATACCGAATTTTGGCGGCCTTTTTGAAAAAGCGCCCTCTATAGGTACTTATCATAAATTCTAATTATTGAAATAGCATTACACAATAATTACCATTAAGAAATACCCCAAAATTGATTTCATATTAACTATTAGATAGCTGTTTTTAGCTTTAATATGCCATTTACTGGAATTTTGGCGGCCATTTTGAAAAATGCCCTCTAGCGAGAGTTCCCCACATTTCCCAGAGGTTGGACCCAAAATATCTTGTTCAGCACCCTTGAAAGTACAAGAAAACACCTTCAAACCTTCTTCCCCAAACTTCTAGAATGGGACTTTATTTTTGAACCCTACTAAAATTGTTTTCATACTTGCCTTGACTAATTATGTCATAGTGACTTCATTTTGGAAATGGTTGTAATTATTTATACTCAACGCAGCCAAATGGTACTAATACTAATGTATAATTCAAAAAGGAGCGGTATTCCCACCCATTCCCACCTTCAGGTGTGTTGCTATTTACAAAAATGGCTCAAGTAGACGGGGACTAAATAAAGTGGTTCTTTTTTATTCACAACAAGGTTACACGCTCTATATTGCAAATCATCCATATGCTTGTTTTTGTTTTTAATATAAACTATATAAGTATATACGAGTATTGACATCATGACGTCATGAGGATTACAAAAAGGTATAGTTTGCCATATCTACGGTCATTAGTTTCTGTATTATAGGCTCATAACGGTTCAAGGACATCCTGGGGTAATTCTTTCAGAGTGCTCCGATTTCTACGAAACTAATCTCAATCTGTTTGTCTGGTCATGTCCTACAACATAAAATGCATATTTGCCCTGTATTTGAAAATTTAGTATGTAAATTAGATGGTAAGCATTAATGACCCATTAATTACATGACTAAATGGTGAAATGAGTGCAAGTATTATAATCCCTAGTCCTTTGCGACTATATGAAGAATCGGGAGCATTTTGAAAATTTCACCATAGGATGACCTTGAACCTTTATTGCCCTATAGCTATTAAACTATAACCCACAGATAGGACAAACTATACATTTTTTATCCTTAGGGCATGGCCAAAATGTTGGTATAGATTTCAATACAATTATACTAAGATTTCCCCCCTGTACAACCCATGCCCATGGTATGTGTGACATACCAAAGTCAATTCAAATTCTCTGTTAATTACTTGTCTATTTCCTATAAATTTGTATTTGTTCAACATAATTTTTAAAGTTGAAGTCCATGCAATACTTTAGGCAGTATTTCAAACAAAAATGAAAAGCTATTTAATATAAAACTAAAGATGCAAAATGCTGTAAGAATCTCACTTTTTTATCCCAAAATATTAAAGACGCTCATTTATGCAAATGAGGGTGTTTGCGTTGTACATATTGTTTAAAAATACCATGCAGGAAACTTGGAAGGATGAGTAACGTGATAATGTAAAGAAATTTGCCATACCATTAACTTCATTTTTTTATCAAAAAGTTTACTTTTTTGAAGAATGGCCCTATTCTTAGTTTTCACGTTATCCAACAAAATAGGTCACAGGTCAATAAAAAAAAAAAAAAAAAAAAAAGGGGGGGGGGGGGGGGGGAGGTGTTGGCTACCAACCCCTTCTAGTTGTTCTAGTTTTTTTCACCTCACCAAAACCCCCTTTTCTGGTGTCAATTTAATGCAATTGTCAATTACTATTTTGCACTCATTTCATTTTCATGGATGGGGTGGCAAAAATCTTCGTTTTGGGAGATTAAGTACCAACATGCCTAATATGGCTTCGGATACTTGAATGTGACGTCTTTGGATGGCTATGGTGTTCCTCTTTTCATTGATACCGACATACTTATACTTTGTCTTGTCTGAAGTATGAAGTGACGACGCGCGCGTATACCCAGTACCGCCTTTCAGGTGCAGTGCGATTGTGCTTTGCCTACGCTCGCTCTGAAAGTCGGTACAATGTATACGCCCGCGTCGCTAATTTGTATTTCGAGCTGGACAGAGTATAGTATCTCAGAATTACATCTAAGGTCCGCAAAACAGCCAAACTGTACATTTCCATTGGCTCTATATAATAAAATATTCTAGTTTACTGTTTGAGAGTTTTTATATAAAATATAAAAAATGTAAATATTAAATGTCTTCATACTTGCCTTGACTAATGATGTCATAGTGACTCCATTTTGGAAATGGTTGTACTTATTTATACCCAAAGCTGCCACATGGTACCAACCACAATGTATAATTTGATATAACAAGGAAAATCCAAAAAGGAGCGGTATTCCCACCCTTTCCCACCTTCGGGTGTGTTGCTATTTACAAAAATGGCTCAAGTAGACTGGGACTAAATAAAGGTTTTTTTTTTTATTCACAACAATGTTACACGCTCTGTATTGCATAATCATCCACATGTTTTCTTTTTTTTTTAATATAAACTATATCGTAAGTCTTATACCACGACTACAATGTAAATTCTGTTTTTGTAACGTAAGGACAAAGTTGTGTTTGGGCCTACAACTCGTTTATGCAGTTTGGCCCGGATTAGCATAAAAGGGGGAGTTTCCGTAATTTGACCCATCTGACAAACGGAATAAACATGTGCTTTATTCCGTTAAGGGTTCCCGAATTCACAAGTGTGTCAGAAAAAGGAGCGGCGCCAGGGCAAAATCTTAGTGAGGGCGAACAAGTATACAATTGTTTTTATCTTTTGTTTATTATTCATAGTGTCATCACAACATATACATTAGTGACATCTTTCCAATATCTCAATACATCATAAATAACATGATTACTATTGTTAAGGCTGGTTCGTCAATTCTACCACAAGTTGGTTAGTGAAAGACTGCAAGATTCTCAATCAAGGACATTCTATCACACTGTCACTGACCACACCACGATCACGTCAGCTTCTACAAAAAACACACTCAAAGTATACTCCTAATCTTTTAATACATCCTTACTAATTCTTTTTATTATATTATTAATAAACACCCCCAAAAAGTAACTCTCCACCCTGAAATGTGTCTGTCAAGTTCAAATGATACCTCAGATTATACAATATGGGATATAATTGGAAGCCGTGTTTATTTACGCGTATTTTGACACCTCATTTGTGGCGATCGACCGAGTATTGACATCATGACGTCATGAAGATTACAAAAGGTATAGTTTGCCATATCTACGGTCATTAGTTTCTGTATTATAGGCTCATAACGGTTCAAGGTCATCCTGGGGTAATTCTTTCAGAGTGCTCCGATTTTGACGAAACTAATCTCAATGACCGGTATTCACAAAAGCGGGTTAACTTTAATCCAGTGTTAATTTCAACCCTGGGTTAAATATCCCATAGAGGATAACATGAATTTAACCCATGATCGTGGGTTAAACCATGTTTAACCCTGGGTTAAAGTTAACCCGCTTTTGTGAATACCGGCCAATCTGTTATCTGGTCATATCATATATACAACACAAAATGCATATTTGCCCTGTATTTGAAATGTTAGTATGTAATTAGATGGTAAACATTAATTACCCATTGTTACCTTTTGACCTCTAATTACATGACCAAATGGTGAAATGAGTGCAAGTATTATAATCCCTAGTCCTTTGCGACTATATGAAGAATCGGGAGCATTTTGAAAATTTCACCCCAGGATGACCTTGAACCTTTATTGCCCTATTACCCACAGATAGGACAAACTATACATTTGTTATCCTTTGGGCATGGCTAAAGTGTTGGTATAGATTTCAGTACAATTATACCTTCTTTACATTTCTCCCCTGTACAACCCCTGCCCCCACCCCCGCAAATTCATGTTCCCAGCTACTTATACTTCTAGACTCTAGACTTTGATATGTTATTCTCTCATCATTTGTAAGTATAAAAACACCAAAATTGTTTCTGTTGCAATTATTTTGACGTCAAGACATTTTATTTAATTTTCTTGCACTATGTACCAACCAATGTTGGGGGAGTTGAAAGACTGCTGACGACAATACATCAATCAACATGCAACATGGATTTGGATTGTTTGTCGTTTCACTCACCGTCAATAATTGGTTGTTAAGCGTCTGATATCTTTAATTTGTTACCAATGAATAGCTATTGGCCTTCTCTTTCCATTGATAAAGTGTTAGGGTACCAAGGTCAGAAAGACCTCTCAAACACAAACCAATAGAGCTATTGTACAAATGTTCTTAGCTTGGATATATAATAAATACGCAATAACAACAATTATTGTACTTTTGATTGAACAGAATATGCTCGGTTCAGTACAATACACACTGTAACACAACTTTCATCTGAGTTTCTACCCCCCCAGTGCTCTCAGGCATTGCCACCCTGCAGGTGGAAGAGAACATCCAAAGTCACTCCGCAAATAATTGGCGTACAGTTTTTTTTCTCTAAAGGTCCAAATTACACAGAAAATAAAACGTTTCACAAAGCTGGTTTAACCCTTTACAACATGAAGCAAAACATTGAACAGAAATAATTCCAAACTATTTTAATATTCTTTATTAATGTATTTTTTATGGGACTCCCACTGAACTTTGGAAGCGTTAATTAAAAATAAATAATACTTAAAATGCTGATATGATAAGCATCAATATTAATTTTGTCAGGACCGTGTCTTAATTACCTGTGTAAGTCTATGGCAGGGTTTCCCAACCTTTTGTCACGAGACCCAAAGTTCTTGACACTTAGCGTGCGGCGACCCCCATAACTCAAATAATGTTTTCTCAAAAAGGAGAATTTACTTGTCAAGAAAAAAATTGAAAGGTGTGATAGGTGATGCAGTGTGGAAGAGGTACCGTCACCCAGTGGCAAGCCAATTTTAAAGCAGGAGGAAGGGGCTTGCGAACAGGTCGCATTATCTCGGAAGCTCTGAATCTACTGATGGACGGGGAAGCAAGGGCAATCCTTAAAAAAATCGGGTTTGTGGAATCTAAGGGCTATGGTTGCGCTCCCTTCCTAAAACAAGTGCGTGCGCACGCAAGTGCACAAAAAATAGCACTAATGAATTACAATCGTGTTCATTTTTGGTTCTGGACAGCATGTAAGTGACAATTTATACTGATTTGGCGCAAAGCGCGCTGGGGATTTTAATCAAATACAAATTCAAACACTGCAAAATCGCAAAATCAGTTTAGCTTGGTTGACATGACTAATTTCATTATAGTGCGAGTTCAATTTTGTCTTGAAAAGTCCTGCAAGTGGATGTATAATGATTCGCGGACGGGCGCGGGGGAGAAACTGGAAATGTTACTTAATCAAAATACAAATTCAATTTGATTAATCAAACACTGCAAAAATGGCTTGCTTTGGCATAGTTAAATAGCTTATTTGTCAATTCTGTTCCTTCCTTGTAGACAAGTACTTTCTTTTTCATTTCAATTTCGCGACCCCCTTCTTAACGGTCCGCGACCCAAAAGGGGTCGCGACCCAGGTTGGGAACCTGGCTAGGGAAGACAAGACATTGATTTTTTTCAAAATGGACTTTATTTTGGTCCATTTTTTCTACTAACAGATTGAAGTAAGGAATTGAATTTGTGATTTAAAAAACAGTTGGTGATTATGTATGGTAAGGATTGCAGTTGAAAAATTTCCAATGTTTTGTTTCTGACAAAAAAATTGAATGAGCCACTTCCTATGTTACAAAACGGTTAGGGGCACTCCACCCCCTTCCCCTAGTTGGAACCATAAGGTAATGTTGGAACCATAAGGTAATGTAATGGAATTTACTATCTGACTGGAAATGTGTGAGTTTAAGGCAAGAGTGACCATGTTGACACTTAAAAGACGGAAAGTAATTTTGAAATTTGTCATTTTATATGGTTTCATTTAAAATAAAAACCCCTCCCCATCCACTCCACCTGATGTGAATGTCATGCCAAAACATCAACCAAAGGTCATTACTCCATACCGAATTAATGGTGTGTCTACTGTAACCTTGATTGCTAATTGTGTGCATAACAGCCTTCAATATAGCAACATTCCAGGGGCACAATTACAATGACCTTAGGTGTACCTGTATGATGACAGGAACTGACCTTTTGCATTCTGGGTATAAGACTCATACATAACTGCAGATTTTTAATCTTGAAAATGTACAGTAGTGAGTTGAAGCTTGAAACTGTGCATGGGTTGAGGACTAGTGTTTAAGTTGCAAAAATTTATGATGATGAAGTGTGATGAGGCTGCTAGAAATGTGCTTATGATGGATAGGACATATGAAATCCCCATTGCTGCAAACTTAGAAGACCAATTGGCAATCAAAAAAAATACTGAAATGATTGAAATCTAAAAAAGAATTCATATTTCAGCAGGTTGAAAGCAAGCCATAATATTGTGGGCCACACACCTGGGGGGGGGGGGGGGGGCGCAATCAACTTGTGGTGGGGTTGGGGTGTGCGTGTGAAGTGCCAGACTTGGGAGCTTGTGATTGAAGTTTACAAACGAAGGGTTTCGGAAGTAATATGGATTCTGGAACTTACTTTGGAACCAATTTGGGGTTTAGGAGCTGTAGAAATGGAAAAATTTCACGGGGACGACAACACTCACGTATGAAAGCGGACGTATGAGTGTAAGGCTGACGCTTTCAAAACCAGGGGGGTAATTGATGACAGAGAAGGTACAAAAATAGGGGCTTTGGGTGAGAGGGTGAAAGCAAATTACGTCCGCGGGAGCCATAGTCCGGTCACATAGACGATAACGGATATATTATTTATTTTAATAGAAGCGATGATGATGAAACTAATGTTGCGTGAAGCGTCAACTAAATTGAGTGCCTTATTCATTAGTGTCGTAGCGGACTGTGAGTACACCGACTATATTATTACTAATATATTATCCGCCACCGGCATGAATCAGTATTCTGACGCACATCCTTCAACATGCAGTTTAGATTTTTTTTTTCTTGGGGGTGAGGCTGTCCGAATTCATTAGGTGGTGGCACAATACTAAATCTTTCCAAACTCCCCACAAATACATAGGGATTATTTGGGCAAGGCACCAAATTTGCAAAATTTTCAACCCAAAAGGGGGTATTGTTTGAAACTTCAAATTTCTCAAACGTCATGAAAGTAGGGAGGTATTTCTCAGTAAAAAATTTGTTCCTTTTTCAAAGATAGGGGGTCTTTGGGTAAAAAGTGATAATTTGGATTTTTTAAACTATAGATCTTATTTCACATACAGTGAATCTTACAACTATAGGCCTACATGAGATGCTAAGGGACCAACAAATCCACGTTGGTAATGTTTATTGCAACCGTGACGTCATTGACCACCTACCTCACTGACGGACGGAATAATAATAAAAATTAAAGCTGTTAATGCAATAACGGAATATAAAGCACACGGTATGCGGGTCAACCGGGACAGTCACTGGTACGTACGTCACGGCAGGACAAAAACAAGATAGTGCCGAAATCATGAGGAACGCCAACTCCTCTCAACGTGCAATCCCGTTTAAATAGGAAAGGAGTGCCATAGGCCCGCCCCACGAATCTGAAGAGCTCCTTGACGAATAAACCACAGGATAAGATTGCAGGATTACTCTTGCCTTAGTGTGCCTAGCTTCAAAGTCTGTGCGATTTTCATCCAAATTACAATTGGACGGTGTTTGTATTGCATGCCCAGCCATGTTTAATAAACTATTTAGTTTTACTTTCAAATATTATGACTGACTTTCAAGTGAGATTTTTTTCTTTTTTTCGGCAGCTTGTGAACAGCTAGCAGTCTATTGGACAAACACTGTTTTTGTTTGCCACTCTGAGAATTGACCCGAAATTATACTCTGGGAGCATAAAGGGACAGGACCATTAGGGTCCTGGAAATACATAATCGGAGAATATTTAAGCCAAATTGAATGCACTATGCACGCTCGGGGCATTCATTTTTGACCAAAACAAGTTCCTCAATGCTACAGGCTAGGACCACATTTGCCATTTGCTCCTGGAGCAAATGTGTAACATTCCAATATGCTCAGGAGCATATTCGACAGGAATTTTTTCCAGATTATTTATGCTCCAGGAACATTGTAGTCGGGGAAGAAACCCTTGACGGTGGCATACTTCAGGTTCTCTGCGTATTTAGCGGAAAAAAGCAAAAAAAATGCACTTGCCTTGATTGGCCACCAGAAAGTGGATCTGCCTGTGCTTGGGTCACCCGTACGCCCACACGCCACTGCGATTGATTGATAGCTCGGCTCCCTTTTAACAAACAGGATACCGCGCTCATCAAAGGCGGGTTTCTGTCTCCGAGTATACTATGTCCTGGACCATATGCTTCTGGAGGATAATTTCGGGCCAAAATCTCAACCAGATGCTAACCGGAAAGGCATGTAGTTCGCTACGATTTTGGTTTGTAAAAAAAAAAAAAAATCGCCGGATTTTCTATATTAACAATGCAGAAATTCACAGCTTCAATGGACATAATTGTACTTTCTAAGTCCAAATGTTGACAAAAGATATCGCCAAAACATGTTGGCGCATTGCTTTAAAAAGTAAACAGGAGAGTACTAGTATTACGACGATTTTGCCGGAAACTATTTAGTGGGAGCCCCCTTACGTTGCTGGAATGAGACTCAAAGGGGAACAGGAAATGCCAACCTAACAGCAACAGGCGAATTTAAAAAACGCCATAAACCTCAGGGTGTTTACCGTTTGGAAATACCCAATGCCCAAATCAAACAAGTCATGGCCTACTTCCCCCCCCACACTATGAGCTGTGGTGCTTCTAATAATTGGCAGTAGTAAATGTAACCAATGCCAAATCTAGGGACCAGTCAGAAATTAATACCCTGCCCCCCCCCCTAATCACTGGCAGAACAATGAGTAGGCCTCCATATTGTTATCTGCAATTTATCCCAACGTCAAAACAATGTACACAAAAACACATGAGCTATGCATGGCATTACATACACCCAACCACAATTAAAATAACACAACATCTCATTTTCTATACCTATTCCTCAACTTGTTTATGTGCACACATGACAAGAATGTATCACAGTTCCTAATTTTAAGATTAAAATTGCCAAAAATCAAAGTTAAAACATGGGACTTAATTTAGTCCATAATGAAAAAAACTCTAATGTTTCAAGGTGAATTTGAACTTTTGGGAAAAATAACAAGATGGTCGAATTTGGTCTGCAGCCTGCCTCAAAAAAACGTACCATCAGAAAAATATTGGTATAAAAATATAACATATCACAATAAGTTATTCTGACTGGCATAACATAAAACAACCAAGCCCTGTGTTTTCCAATGGGTTTGTTTGATCTATTTGTTTGTTTTGTCAATTTCAGATATAATCATTTTAGTATATACGATTTGTACCAAATCGGTTTGTGCACTTTTACGCATGGCCCAGAGATGTTTTAGGGATGCCACAGGTACCTGAGCCATGCTTGTCTTGAAGCTCACAAATATCGAAACTGGCACAGATGCCAAACACAGATTAAAATAACAAAGGAAATTTTTCTGAATCAAAAGCTTTAATGTTCAAATCAATAATTTCATGAAATTTTCTTTTAAGAATAATAAAAAATAAAATAATTTATTGCGGTTTGATGAAATGAAGCTTTGGATTTATTACAAGGAAACAGTGAAAAACAATCCCTAAAAAAAATGTATGAGTATTTGGCCATATTCAGCAATTAGAATCAGATAATTTTACTTTCAGGACTGAAGCTCATCGGAGTGTTGTGACAATCGATGAAAAAAATTATGGTTATTTCCGCAAACAAGTCAAATCTGTGCGCAAAGTAATCAAAATTCATAAAATAATAATTCAGTACTTTTTGCTATGTTAAATCTGTTCTTAGAATCACTCACACTTAATCCTCCAATTTCCTCCACCTCTTTGGATGACACACTGCTTCCTCAGCATGGCGTTCACAGCTCTTCTGATTAAGGCTCTGTCCTGTGACAATATCAACCTCTGCCGTGATTCTACGCTGAAGCCCATTAAGGTCTGCTGGAGGAGTCGTAAAAACCCTGGATTTGAGGTGTCCCCACAAGGAAAAGCCTAACGGAGTCAGATCAGGAGATTGTGGTGGCCACTCGATTTGATGGTTCAGGGCAATTATAACACGATCTCCAAATAACTCAGCAAGGCGATCTGTCACAGATTTAACATTTCAAAAGTACTGAATTGTAATGTTATGATTTGATTAACTTTGCGCAACAGCATTTGTCTTTGAATATTTATTAATTTTTCCCTGGAGATAGCCAGCGCACGCTAGTGTAGTTAAAATTTCAGCATTTGTCTTTGATTTGCGGAAATACCCATATTTTTCATCGATTGTCACACTCCAATGATTTTGCACTCACTGAAAGAGAAGATATCTGGATACTAATTGCTGTAATCAAATATGCCAAATACATCATACATTTTCTTTTTTAGGATTGTTTGTGACTGTTTACTTCTTTTTGATACGCCCTGTAGTTTCGGCATGAATACTTGATGAAATGCACGGTGTTTTGGCAGATACCCCTGCCGAACGGCAAGGTCATCTGCCGAAACACCGGGAGTTTCAGTTGAACCCGGTATTTCGGCGCAGCACATGTTTCATTGTTAAGATCAAAATGCAACTGTTCCGACTGGGAAGCCCCCCGCACAGTGTAACTTGATAGTGTATCTTCAATAAATAATTGCAGCAGGCTCGTACATCTATTACAAGTATGACGATTTTATCATACATAATATTCTGCATATAAATACTGGAAATTGTATAAAAATATTTTCTGGTAACCAGCTGTATTTTTAAAATGCAAATCGAGAATGGCCAGCACATATAATTATATTTGTTCTTTGTTTAAAAGCAATAAAAACACATGATTATAGCATAGGTCAATAAACTAACTGACCTTGTGCACAGCGGGTATAACAAAGTCAATATCTGGCCACGCTATCTGAGCAGGACACAATGGGTAAGCAAATATACAGCACACACTGTAATGTACAATACTGCACACACTGCTTGACAAAATGAGACACTTCACACAAACAGGAAGTCAATTTTTTTTTATTAACAGTCGGCAAAATTGGGAAAAGGTCGGCATGTGAGAGTAGTACTATTGTATAGCTGAAATATTCAACTTTAAGAAAAGAATGAAAATGTTTTACAAAAGAATTCACAACTTTAATAATATAGGTTCAAAATAGGTACTCCGTGAAGTTAAATATCATTAATACAATACATGCAGCAGGGGTGTGTCTCTTTTCAGAGGTGCTGATTGGCTTAAAATCTATACACACAGAATGCTTTATTTATTACACTGTGCCCCGCCCCCACACACACCCACACACCCATACACAGACATCAACTCAAAACACATACACCTCAAGCGCACTCATCTTGCACACAACTAGACCCACGCATACATTATATTTCTTTCATAACTGACATTAAAGATATGTTCACGAATTAATTTGAATACAATACATTAAAAATTACGGAGACAATACATTTAAAAAAATGTGTGTAAAATTTTATACAGTCTGGATAAACGAGAGTCCAGATTATATTGTTGGCACTTCCAGTTTTTTTTAGTAAGTTGAAGCTACAAAAGATATTTGCCCACCATCTCTAGAATGTTTATTATGCAAACTATTATGATAAAAATCCTCTTGCTCGTGATTCGATACACTTAGAAGTTACACTATTCGCAACAGAACTCCTCGCACACGCAATCTTGATGACAGCATGTTTCACATTTATAGGTTGAATGACGGTGGTTGACCACGCAATCTGAAAAGAGAAAAAAAAACACAACATAATACAACATTACTTTTTGTAAGAACATGCATGTGAAAAATTCCCATACACATTTTAAAGGTGAATATGAACAGATGAACGCACACACACACACACCCACACACGCACGCACAAACACACACACACGACTGCTCTCGTAACTCCGTTTACACGTGCACCCCATTGCGTCAAGCGTGCACATTTCACACTGCGTCTGTTGTGGTTGCTTGAAGTTGCGGGAGGACTATTCCATATCAATTCGCGGTGTTACTTAAAGGTGCATTTCGTGATTTCAGCATCTTCTGTTTTGTTCATTATTCACTAGATTTCCCTGAGAAAAGCTTATTCACAAAATTTGAGTTGATCCCGATTTTGCGGTTTTGTGTTATGAACAATTGCTTGTTTCCCACGGTCCCATATGCCACTGTGCTGTAATTTCTGTCCGTTTACGGACAGAAAATACAAAATTGCAAATTTCTTACAGATGCGACCGAATTTGCAAGTAAGATTAGGTACGCGTGGATTACTAAGGCTAATGGTTCAGATGAGATAAAAAATTCAACTTTTTGAGGTAAGTCGGGGGGACGAGGTTGTGGATCACGAAATGCCCTTTTAATATAACAGTGAGGTCCTGCGAAATCGTAATTGTGAACTTTGTGTACTGTAGATATTTTCGAAGTCAATCTATTACATAAGACTTCAATATACATGTGATTATATCATCAGCCTTATATTAAAAAACATCAAAGAACATTTTGACTGAAGCCAGGGGAGGACGGTCAAGAAATCCCAAATTTCGACGTCGCCATTGGTTTAATACGTAAAAGCGAAATCTTGACGTAAAATTCTGATTTTTTTTATATGTTGTCAAGGAATATTTTCTTATTCCAAAAACCGCTGGAGCTGAAAAATCAACTCCAATGTAAGGGTTATTTTCTATCTTGTTTAATGAGTAACGGACGAGGACGATGTCGTATGTGGGTCATGGAAACACCCATGACCGCTCCACATCAACGCACTCAAATTTGTTTGGGGTTTTCACTCCGTAGGCCTATTGCTGTAATTTCTTTTGATAGTTTGGGTGAGTTGTTATATTGAATGAGATTTAGCTGCCATCGTCTGTGACTGAAGCGAGATTCGAACCAGTGACATCTGCATAACGTTCCAGCGGTCCGTTCCAGCCATTGGTCCATTATTATTTAATTATTCTTGTCGTTAACATATAACACCGTATGCGTGTAGCTGAGGATAACATCACACGCAATCTTTATTTGCATTTCAGGAAGGACAAGAAGGGATCTGGAAAGGGCGGGAAAAGAAAATAGATATGATCCTTGGTTACACGGCATGTTAAGTTACGGCTTCTAAGTAGCATCCTATTGGTATTAGATAGGGATCGTCCCCATCCAATGCCTGATTAGCTCAAATGCCATGGCAGCCTCCAAAACCCGGTAGACCCCTCCAATGTTCACCAGTTCGAATCCGGCTTCAGCCAAATTTTCTTTAGTATCTGATTGATAATTTCCACACATTTTGCAATTTCATACACATGTATTACTCATTGTATTTGTTGTGACTACATTACCGAAACGCATTGTTTGGTAACAGGCCCGTAGCCAGGATTTTTTCTGGTGGGTGCGGATTTTTCCAAAGTGGACCTTTTCCCCCAAAATGTGGACCTTTTCACAATAGAGGGGGAGTCAATTTGGCAAAGGTGGACCTTTTGGCCAAAATATTGCCCTTTTTTGACCCAAAAAAGCCTAAAACCCCTATTTTTTCCTAGCTCGCTTCGCTCGCACACATCATTTTTGTGGACCTTTTTGGAATTTTGGAGACTTGGGTGGGTACATCGCACCCCCGCACCCCCGGCTACGGCCCTGTTTGGTAATGTATCACTGCCTCGAACTTTGTACAAAAGCATTCCATAGGTCAGTCTAATAGCGTTGCTGCTGGTCTAAAGGATTGTACAATTTTTAGCCCATCAGTTTGGGAGTATAGGTCACTTTCAAACATGAAGTATGTGTTAGTCAAACAAAACTCCAACATCCGTTTCACGTCAGCGATGTGGAGGGATGTCCTGTCAATCAGTGTCGTGTCATCTTTGATACGGTCCATGGTAAGGTCAATGGCTTCCTTCAGAGGAACAAATGTGAATAGCGATTCCAAATAAAAGGATTACTAGCATCTCCGAGTCTTTGAGAGTCACGGTAGATATGGTGTTGGTCTTTCCGGCAGAGGTTGAAGTATGTAGGTCAACTCCTTTGCTATCTTGTAGGTCGGAGAGCCAATAGCAGGGACACCCACTTTGTGTATCTTGGGTGTCCATAGAAACTAGGAGCTTGACTATTAGCGGAGTGTTTCATATTTATGCCAGGGGGGGGGGGATGGAATGATTCCGTCTTTTGAAAGCATATTTTTCAAGTCCCCCCATCTTAAGTTTCTGAAATTTCAGTCCCCCCTGACTATAAAACAAAAATTTCAAGTCCCCCCTTGCATATTTTTCAATTATACAATTATAAATTCCGCGTCAATATCCCAGACATCCTCTTTTAAGGGCAAGCAAGAGTGATGCTTACCTTAGCTCTCTGAAGTGCATTAAAGGATAATGATTTTGTAACTCCTCTTGGGAAGATAATTTCTAAGGTACATTGCAGAAGTAAATGTTCTAAATGCTCCTGAATAGTCATTTTGGACGACTCTTTTTACTATCTTTACACTGTAAAAAATTATGGAGTAAAAAGGGATGCTCTGTAAAAAAGAGTCAAATCTATCGAAATGGAGTAAATTTCAACTCCATTTTGAGTAAAATGTAAATTTAACTCCACATTTTGAGTGAAATTATCAATTAGAGTACGATTTTACTTTTTTACAGAGCTTTCCCCTTTTTAACCATATTTTTTACATGGCCGTGTACGTCCAGAATGGTAACATCAATGTAGTGAGGGCGTAATAGGTAGAAGGTCCTATCCTATCTGAATTTTAGCCAAAATGACCTACAACACTCGTCATGTTTATTGGTACAAACCATGCATGTTTTGTCCGGTGCTCTACAAGTGGCATTGAAATGAAAATACATTCACATAGAGACTGTGTTCTGCAGAGTGCCTAATAAATTTTCACGATGAGTGGCATAGGTAGTGGATGTGGTGCCCAAGACAAGATGTTAAAGTGTTGCCTGAGCACGTAGAATGAGCAATAATGGGTGGGGCACAGGGCCCCACTTTAGGGCCCCTGGCGGGGGCCCCTGGAAGCTCTTGGGTTTTAGCATGTTTGTGTGCCTTAAGAGATCTCTCAGTGAGTTATCTCATTGTATTTATTTATTTATTTATTAGAACATACACTTTTGAAACAGTGGCACACATATCCAACGGTGCGTTCAAACAAAAAGGAGGATTAGCATACAGACTTAAGATATACATGTACAATAAAAAGCAAAATGAACTAACAAACCCTTCAAACTCAGAATCCAAGGACATTTTGAAGGAGATGAATTATTTTTGAACTATAATATTGCTTTACTTAGGCCAAAATGATCTCTTTTTCAGCAACTGAGCACTGTCGGAGCACTGTCACTGTATCAGTGTCTTTGACGTTGTGAGTCACGTAAACATTATAAGTTGTTGTTGGTCAAGGAATATTGTGACATGCCTTTCTCAAGTAATGAAGATCAATAAAAGCAACTGGAAAAGTTGGTAGTAAGATGTTAAAGTGGTGCCCCTAAGCACATAGCGCGAGCAATAATGGGTGGGGTACAAGGCCCCAGTTTTGGGCCCCCGATGGGAGGGGGGTCCAGGGGGCTGGCCCCCGGAAGCTCTTGGGTTTTAGCATGTTTGAGTGCCTTCAGAGAGCTCTCAGTTATCTCATCATCTTGAAGCAGATGAACTATTTTTGAACTATAATATTGCTTTATTTAGGCCAAAATGATCTCTTATTCAGTGACTGAGCACTGTCACTGTATCAGTTTCTTTGACGTTGTGAGTCCCATAAACATATAGGTGGTTGTTGGTCAAGGAATATTGTGACGTTCCTTTCTCCAATAATCAGTAAAGATCAATACAACAAGCTATTGGAAAATTTGGTAGTAATGGCCTAATTTAAGATGCTAGTATGATGATGATCATCATAATACACATTTTTTTTTATCATAGAATGAATTTTGGGTGTACATATTTGTAAATCTGCAAACCTAGGATTGATTCTCAGATGGGATACTTTTTACATTGATACTCAAAAATCATTTTCATATCACCTTTTTGGGCGGGGGTAGCCTGCGGGCTACCCGCTCTATTCGCTTGGGTTTGACCCCAACTTTTCAAATAGCAGTGTTGCAGAAAATATTCGTGCCGATTATATCCTCTAAAATCTACATGTGTGATAGTTTATGAAATGTTGTGCAATTTTACGTCATATGGATATGTACTCAATAAGATAGGCCCAGCGAAAACCTGAACGTACATTTACAAAAAGATATTAGTGTTCAAAAGAGTAGAAATACAGGGCAATATCAGCGAAGGTTCCTGAGAAATTTTACAGTGATTTGCTGGTTAACAGCGTCTTTAAATCGTTATGAGTGCATTGAATGAACGGATGCTTAAATGTTGGGCACCACATGTAGCAAGTCGTGGGCGCGGCGATATCAATAATAATAAATAAAAAATTCCTTTAAAAAGGAAAGGGCGGGTCAAGAGGAAATATCCATGTAATTGGTATGTGAAGGTATTAGTAAGATGATATATTGCTTTATTTTGTAATGCTTGAGCCATGAGTACATTGAATGAACGGATGCTTAAACGTTTGGCACCACATGTAGAAAGTCGTGGGCGATATCAATAATAATAAATAAAAAATTCCTTTAAAAAGGAAAGGGCGGGTCAAGAGGAAATATCCATGTAATTGGTATGTGAAGGTATTAGTAAGATGATATATTGCTTTATTTTGTCATGCTTGAATCAACGGTTCAGATGATATAAAAATTATCTTTCTTTAAAATAATTATTAATTTCTTTTAGGTAAATCAAGGGGACTATGCTGTGGATCACGAAATGCCCATTTAAGAATGTTTTCATTTTGATGTTATGAATAAAAACGTTTTCAAAATCTTTCACTATCCAAGGGTTGGATTGATTTAATTGCTTTTATGTAAGTGAGGCCTCGAGGAAACATTAGTGGTAGGATTTTGATTGGATCAGCAGCCTTTAATAAAAAGGTTCTTACATTTTTTAGGAAACATGAATGGCTGGATTTGATTGGATCAGCCACCTTTATTTAAGTTTTGCGGTTATACGGCATTTTTACGCAAATTAAACTCTAGATGACTTGATTTTTTGGATCACCCTGAAACCGTGATAATAAACCTCAGGCTGTTGTTTTCTACCTGCATGTCAAACATCAGGTCCATAGGTCAAGGGGCTTCAAAACGCATAGTCGGACAGACAGATCTCATGTTAGTAGTAGTACTAGTGCATTTCCCCTGTGTGTGACCTTTTACCTATGCGCACACTTTTTAATAGAATGTGATATTTACGAGTAAATACGGTGTAATGATATGTAATATGTCATGAAGTAACGAATGTTCTAAGTTTGTATATGAATTGAAATAGTGCAATGGCGTGGGTGAACCTTTTAAAAGTTGATAAATTTAAGTCCTTTGTTGGGACAAGGTAAAATTTAAGAAAATGATATGAATTCATTGGGTGACAATGTTGCTGACAGTGGGAGCTTTACATTTTTTAAAGGCTTTAAAATAACTTATTTAAAACAAATGTTATCGATCACGTTGGTCCGTGTGCCGAATCCTATAACATACTTTAAGTCCGTCGGCATGCAAAATTATACGGAATTGTTGCTGGTGAGTCTGCAGTGTGGTCAACCTTGTGGTGAATAAGTATAGCGTTGATTGTCTTCCCGAATAAAGTGTTATTATGTTGTATTTTGATTGGTCGCATTTTTTTCCTTTAAAAATCGAATGTAATAGAGGGATATGAACCCCCCTATTCACTCTGTGTTAATTCTTTACGTTCATGTATACCTCGGCTAAATGTGTCCAAAAATCAATAAGAAATCAACTTGGCAAAAACTCCACAAAATGTCATCTTACTAATACGCTCCAAACCTTTTACATGGCTATTTCTCCTTGACACGCCCTTTCCTTTTTGAAGGAATTTTTATATATATAATGGCTCTGATTTTATCTGGCATACTGGGTTAGCATGGATCCCGGCATGGCATACAATATGCAAGGCCTATAAATGTATTGATAAAAGTGAGCTGTTTGACATCACCCCATAACAAAAGAGAAATTGATACAGCTTTAGTGTTTGGTAGCAACTTGAATTAAGAAGTAGTGTACATTTAAATCATTAATAATTACATCACCAAATGAGACTTAAATTTTCTAATCAAATAAACTTCCAGTTGTGCCATGGGATATCAAAATTGAGTTGTTTACCATTCTTTATACTGTGAACAGTTAATCAAGCCATTCAATCGTGGGGGGGTGGTAGTGGGCACCGGGCAGCTTATAATTAAAATAGCACACCCTAATATATGATTAAGTTTTCTGTCATACATGAGCATTTCAAATAAAAAGCTAGTGTGACAACTGTGGGTATGTCAGGTCTTATGGAACTCCTTAACAGGTAACTTTTACTTAATAAAAAGAGTGGAATTAATTTTAATGTTTTACAATCATGGCCTTGTCCTCTTGTCTCTTGTTATGTGAAAAAATTACTGTTGATATTTTTGTAGACAAGGCTATAATCAACTACTGAACTACAATCTACAACATCCGGATGTAATTATCTTTTAATATGATAAACTTGTGTTTAAAAGCTTTACCCTACAAATTAGCCACCTTTTCATAGTCTAGCGAGCATCTTTTTTTGATAGCCTCTTCTTATTTTATGACATACTCTTATTCAAATTGTGAAAACAAATATGTACCGGTTTCCATACAAACCATTCATTTTTTTCATGATGGCTTTAACAAATGGCGCGTCCCCCCCCATACTCTGTTCAGAAAAAAATTGGTGTCCCCCCCCTCCAGGTTTAAAAAAAAATCATGTCCCCCCCTTGATTTCCTCCATCCCCCCCTGGCGTAAAAATGCACACCCTTAGAGGACACCAAGCCTCCAGTATTGCTGACTATCGATAGTCTTGTCGTTGTGCCGCGGAGTCTCCTGAAGAACGTTCCCAGTGTCATCGCTCGAAGTTTCTGTGTCGGATCACGTTGAGCCGGGTGTAGCTAGTGGGAGCTGGAAGCTGCTTGCACTTATCCGAGAGGCACCCTTGCTGAGAATAGCAGTAGCACGTCCTTTGTCAGCAGGAGAATCGGAATAGAGTCATCCTTTTTAAGGGGTCCCTAAGAGTCCGATGCTCATCAACAGACTGTTAGATCGAGCGTAGTCAGAGTAGAACATTTCTTTTGGTTGGATAGCCACACGTGCACGTAAAAGTCGGAAGCAATATCGACGGAGTCAAGTCCCTAGCTGTATGCGAATGAAACAGGCGATGTCAATTGTAGGTCTTCGGAAGAAACATTGACCGCAACCTAATCCACCGCGCTATGGAAACGTTATTGGACGATATCCCCGAAAAAGAGCCAGCGTTTTTTCTTGTTAGACATATGGCCAATTTTTCTTGTTAGACATATGGCCAATTTCCTCCTAAAACAAGGAGGTGATTTTCAAAAGGGCATTTAAAATGCAGCTAAGGGACATTAGGGATATGATATTCGCCATAAACTTACAGTTGGGTTTGAAACTGAGTGTTGCATATTCAAAAACCTGAACATTTTCAGTTATGGCTTTTACTTGAGTGCAATATTTTAAAATACGTTATACATACCATCGATTCAATAATTTAGTTCAAATATTAAACAATAAAACTTACATCTACTGCTTCCTTTGCTCATTGGAATCTCAAATAGTTTCGCTGGTTCGGAGCTTATTTCAGCATCAGTTCTGCCAACACTTTCAATATTCCGCTTGAATATACCACTGGTGTCTTGATCCAATATTTTTTCCAATGGATAGGGAAACACTGCAACAGCAAGTGTTAAATATAATAGAAAAACTACCAGCCGAAGTGTAAGTCTTTTCGTCGTCGGCATTGTTCCTTTGTTCATTTACTGTGCAAATATGTGACGGATTGACGTATTGTGTTTACCTGCAATATGTTAAAAAGAAAATAGGAACAAGTTTTGTTCATGAGGTACTCTCTGAAGGAGCATTTCGTGATCCACCGTCTCGTCCCCCGATTTACCTGAAAGAAATTGAGATTTTTATATCATCTGAACCGTTGGAACAAGTAAGTGCAAATTCGATCTACTCTAGAAGAAATTCGTAATTTTTGTATTTCTGTCCGTAATTTACACGCAGTGGTGTACGGGGCAGCGCGCAACAGCTAATTCGTCCATAATGTCAAAATGCAACATTAGGATCAACTGAACTTTTGGAAATAACTTATAAACAAAAAAAAAATGAGCCAGGATCACGAAATGTTCTTTTCAGGGTTTTTTTACTTAATTGACATATTTATAATTAACAAATAGACACAATAGTTGCATAATGCTGGATAACGTACAAAGTAAGGATCCTAAAATATTTGGAACCTTTTATGAGGATTTGTGTAAAAATAGAAAATCTATCCTAAACCTCTTTGCAGCTTAACAATGGTGGAAACACTTCTAACCCTAATAAACAGAAGTCTACATTATGGATATGACCATATTGAGAATTTTATTAATATATTATAACACTTGTGTTTCAAATTTGGACACATTTGATATAGACCGTATTCAATATGACGTCAGCCACCAGACATGTTGGTGGACAAGATGCATACATTCCAGGACTACAATACATTAAGCTGTCAATCGATCCATGTTTAGCGATTGCACAGGGATCATTGACAGGTGAATTAATTGTAGTACTGAAATGCATCTATCTTGTCCACCACCATGGCTGGCTATTGAATACGGTCTATTGACACACTCGATTAATTTACACCGTGTTTGAATAAAATGCAGGATTTCAAAGCGATTTTTTCTCAGACAATTACGCAACTATTGTGTTTATTTGTTAATGATTTGATTATCCAAAATCTCATCTTTGACATGAATTTTGTTTGGTGTAATTTTAATTTCCGGGGTTCAAAAGCTATGACAAGTTTTGTGAAGCCCTTCTAAATCGGGTTGGTTCGATTCAATGACTTAACACAACGGACAGTTTGTATGTAGTTATGCATTGAAGACAATAAATTAAACCACAACAAAACTTTGTTTAAAACAACTGATAATAAGTGTCACTTAAATTTAATAACTGGACTATCGTTGTTTCAAAAGCTCTCTTTCACTTTATAGATATTAAGAAAATAATCCTGCCACACCTGTCCTCCTTTGTGAGACTCTCACCTCTAATGAAATTCAAACCTTTCTTTAGGTAGCTGTGATTTCACAAATCGGACCAGCTTGGAATTTATAACCCTTCTTCAATGCACTGTATCTCTGGACAGCAGTATCAAAATTAGATTGGATACAAATAATAGTGAATAGTAGGAAATGTACTTTTAAAAGAGTGTTAACATACGGATGAGCAGAGGTAGTTTATATTTTTAATATTTTTTTTCTAAACCTGCGTTTTATTGATACGCAATATATCACCTTCTGAAGTCATATCCTCTCTCTCAAAAGGGCAAATCACCTGGCATTGATGGTATTCGATGAGAGATGTTTTAACATCGAAAACCATACCTCTTTTAGAAAGAGATTATATCTAAGCTTGCTCTGTCAGTTTTTATTCAATGTCATTCTTCAAAAAAGGTAAATTTCAAAAAACAGCGCAATTCTAGTTGTTTAGGAACGGTTTATTGCACCCACACTATAAGGCAAACAATTTTGAACGTAAATCAAAAACTCATATCCTACGTGTTAAAATAATAGCCTAGGCTTGATATTTTAATACGGTAGCCAATCTCTTAACAACAAAAGACCCCGTATATGGTTTGTATTAGAACTCAGCCATTAACGTCACGAAATGCTGATATTTTTTAAACTAGATTCGAATGTTTTTATACGGATTGGTGAATTTTGGCTCATAGTTTGAGCTATAAAACAAACGAAAGAATATTAAACAATAAACATCAAACATAGAAATATTCGACAAATTTGTTTTCACAAAGCGCACGGATATCTAAGACCAGATATTTGTGAATATGCCAACCCAGCTCGGCAAAGGTGTTATAGTTGATCATTGATGTAGTTTTACATCGCATTAAATCACATCTTGTACACAATTCAATCAAACTTTCAAAGCATGAGATTTATATATTACAATTTACTCTGCGTTATAGACTCAGACTTACCGTGTGATTTCAAGCTCTTACTTCACTGGTGCGTCAGCGGCCAAATTTGGTCCTTTTGTGGAATACAGCTTACTATATAGTACACAATTGGCCACAATTGCATTTACTTAAGAATATGATAATTAGCATTGTCGTATACAGCGTGGTCATATGACGCATCATTTTAAAATAAGAACCAATTACTTTATTGCTCAATCTTTCATCTCTTGATAATTTTCTTGAAACAGAAATCGCAGTTTGGTAACGAATATAACGTATCAATGATTTCCGTATTCATTGTTAATGGCGCTTGATTAAGTTGAAAGGCTTGTACTTCGTTTGTGTTTAGGGATCCTTGTCGTCCGGTTTGGATTACCAAGTCGTAAATGTGAATAATCCGATGGTAATGATGAAAGTAAGAATGGGTAGATTGGAACAATGTTCACAATTTACACTTTTTTTTCGGTTAAGATTAAGTTTTCGTATGTTTTCAACAGAAGTTTGTAAACTTGCTCATGATGTTCAGGGTACTTTTGATAGTAAAATCAATACAATTACCGATTTCTAGCCATTGTAAAGCGTTTATTTTGTAGGCAATTTTTTTTTACAAAGGCTATTTTACAAGCCAGAATCTGACATTGTCAAAACAATGAGGGCACCCTGCACTTTAAATATATCAAAATATTCAATTAATTAATTTTACTGATATGAAAATATATAATTATGACCGCTTGGGGACTCTAAAATAAAGACTGAAATGCATTAGCGCTCGTTTCTCTGGTATCCACGTAAACACAGTCCTCTGTGGTCTTGTGGTAAATCTCACGCGTAGTTAGCGAGAGGACCGGGTTCGAGACCGTGTATTTTTCGTCTTTATTTAATTCAATGCTCGCTAGTATTCTCCGGGTTTCTGTGTGATATGGAAATACAGTGATACAGGCTTGCTCGGTTTGTAGCAGCCATCATCCTTTTGGGAGGCGAAGTACCAAATGTCCAATATGACTGGTTTGTGTATTTGGATAGGTAGCATGATGGTCCTCTTCCTTTTATTGATACCGAAATGAGTACCAGCATGCCTAGTATTGCGCCAGACTAACGTCATACAAGGCATATTGGTTTGTGTCTTTGAATAGGTAGCATGATGGTCCTCTTCTTTTTATTGATACCAGTATGCCTTGTATGGCGCCAGACTAACGTCATACAAGGCATATTGGCTCTCATTCGCCGGTAGATAAGTCGAAATTCACTTTTGACTCCAAAGATTCAGGAATATCTGATTTGTATGATGTCAGGTATTCCAGGTATCGTGTGGTATCAAACTGTATTGAATATTTAATAAGGCAAACCCAAGGACGGCGGTAATCCACCCTTTTGGGTGTGTTATTACAAAAATGTCTCTGGTAAACGAATTTAAACATGTTTTATAACCTGACAAGAACGTGAAGAGGATTGCTCCAAAACCCCATAACTATGACAAATTTGCCCAACTAGTGAAAAATACTGCCCGGAGATTCATGCCCAGAGGCTGTAGGAGAGAATATATATATACCAGGCCTTTCCAAGAAATGGGCTAAAGAATATCAAGAGTACACTACCTTGTTTGAAGCTGGCCCTTTTTCAGCTAAAACAACTGCTAAAGGTGAGGAAGTTTCGGAGAGGATCTCCCAGGAAAAGATCAAAACCTGGCATACTTTAATTGAATCCACCGATATGACCAGCAAGACAGCATGCTGTACCACCCGAAAGCTTCGGGGGGTATCCAACAGAACCTTCACAGCAGCCAAATGATACACCCAACCAAGTTGCCAACTGCTTTTAAATGGCAAGTGCAGCGAGAGGTCCAAAAAGATAAAACTAGACCGTAAAAGGTTTAATGGCGACCCTGGTTTCACTCGCCCTCTCAACATGGACGAATTAGAATCCGGTATTGCTAAACTTCAACAGGAAAAGCAGTAGGCCTTTTTCATTTCAACTGAGCAGCTGACAAACGTCGGCTCAGTAGCAAAGGAATGGCTTCATGAGCTCTACAATGGCTGCCTTATTTCGCACAGGTTCCCAAAGATCTGGAGGAAAGCACATATTATGGCACTCCTAAAGACTGGGAAAGATCCATCTAATCCCAAGAGGTATAGACCAATATCACTCCTCAGCCATACCTACAAGCTCTTTGAACGTCTCCTGCTCAACCGTATCGCGCCTGTGATGGACGAACACCTCATACCAGAACAAGCAGGTTTCCGGCCAGAAAATCAACAACAAGCCAAGTACTCAACCTAAGATTTTGGAAATACGTTTTATTCCGGTTTACCAATTTACCCCTGCAAAATAATGGTATATTCCGTTGGCATGTTCATTTCGCATTATTTACGTTGGCAACCATGCTTTCTCAACCAATATCAGCAGCAAATGCAACACAAACCAACCACCCAAAGCGCCGCAACCGCTCAACAAATACAGTTGCAGGATCATCAAAACCAACAACTAAATCAACAACAACAGCTTGGTTTAGTAGCGGACCGTTTGATACATAGTCAGGGGCGGTACTTCATGTTATTGCCCAAAATTTATTTTTCAGTTTTATAGGTTTAGGGACATCACAAAGAATCACTTCCAACTTGTTGTGAAATTGTCGGTGTCATATTTCCACCTGAGGGCGCCATTAGAGTTGATACAGGGGTCAAATGTCAAATTGATGATATTGTTGCATTAACCCTCACCAATGTATTGCTTTAGTCAAAAGGATTCAGAAAAGGTATAGTTTGCCATATCTGGGATGGATCATTAAGGAGTTATTAACAAAAAGGTCAAAGGTCAATATTTCGGTGTTAACAACTCATTAGCAATTTCATTGATTTCTATGCCTGTGTTAAATACTAATGTCAATACTAATTCCACTTGTAGATCCACCGGTTTTGGTGTTATGTCTTTTGCGTCTATATTAAATCCATTTCCAATCTACACTGTAAATTCGTCTTGTGGTATTGTTGCTAATACTACATGTGTATCCTCATTAAATCCCCTTTTTTTCTGCTCGTAGTGCAGTTGATAATACTAGGCATACTTTAACCTCAGGGTTGCCTTTGAATGTGAATGTCTAATATTTGTCTGATGCGCAAGTCATTCAACAACAACAGTTGAACGAACTTGACACCTTTGGTTTCAGTTTGCAGCCCTTCAGGAATTGGTGTTCCTCGGAATATCAAATCAGAAATTGTCAATGGTGAATTCGTAGACTTTGCCTTGCTGCTTGAAAAAAGTGAGTCCAACCTGCAATTCAAAAATGATGACCAAAGTGTTGCGTTGTCAGTAAATCAGAGCGGTCAATTGTTGTTAACTAACACCAAGTCTAGGCAATATATATATCACTTCCATTCATGCATGGACAAGTGCCCTTTGGTGTTTAGCTCCATTTATTTAGAGGCGCGCCTCCAGAGGACTCATGAATTACTAAAATATGCCCATACCATTCGTACCGCAACCCCTTCACGCATCGATGGTTTGGTGATTGGATTTGGCGGTCATACGATCAACAATTTAGAATGCGCCAAAAATTCACAACCACACCGGTCTTGGGCAAATATAATGGGATTTTCATCATCAAACACGTTCAAGATTTCTATAATTTTTCATGGGGAAAATCGCGCTGTTTCGATTTAAATAGAGGCTCTTGTCCCCGGAGAGAGTGATTATATCCACAATCCTCAAATGTAAAGCGTGTGGTCCATGAGGGGCTTTCGCCTCCAGAAAACAGGGAAATAATTTATGTCCTCTCGTCTCAGGCAAGGTCATGATGGAGTAGTTCAAAAGTTTGCCCCTGCGTAACCCTTACATGGCCCCTATTTGAAAAAAGTGACAACACCACAATTTAGCCCACTAACTAACTATCTTGCATTGATATATAGGGTCCTACCACTACCAAAGATGTTCAAACCTTTAGATGTAGTTGCCATGTACGAACCCTTATATAAGACCATATGACTATCTGCTCCCGGTCTTTACCAACGTATACATCACTTTTTCTTTCTTTTCACTAATTGAAATTGGCTTAATTGATTTGAATACAATACATTGAAATTGCTCAACAATACAGCGAAATATATCTGGATAGTCCAGATTTCAGTCTTAATGCTTCTTCCATAAAATGTCTTGGCGCTCCAGGTTTTGAACCTTCTTTAGTAGTTTTGAGGCTACAAAAGATATTTGCCCACAATCTCCAAATTTTCATGCAAACTCTTAAGTATGTAAAATTCCTCTTACTTACTCCCGTATGTTTCGATGTACGAGCTGTAACAGTTATTTATTGAAGATAACTAACAATTACACTAGCTTCAACCGTCTCGCACAGGCATCCGTTGTGACAGCATTTGTCACATTTAATGAATTCATTACCATTGTTGACTGTGCATCTGAAAGAAGAAAAGAAAACAACATAAAACATTATTTTGTAAGAAACATGTCAAACATTTCCCGTCCAGTTTCAAGGTACATGGTATATGAATCGTACAGAACAGCGAACACTGCGCACAAAAACGGGTCCACAAAGAACAAAATCCTCATGAGGCGTCACAAACCTAGTTATCCCATAATACATTGTTATTCGCACACGCTTGCGCGCGCACACAAACGCGCAGGCGACGCGGGAGGGACCTCACTCACAAAGACATCGTCACACGTTACGACGTCCTTACCTCCGTTTTTCCACGCGAGATTTTTGCCATACCTAGGCTACGGTCAGCGCTGTCATCAATAAATTCTCTCGCATTGTATTTCTTTATGGCAGTATTTCACAAGAAGGTTTTAAATCAAATCCAATGGGTTTCTATAAAATTGGCCAATACCGATTTCAACAAAACCTACTTTTTCAGGTATTGAAAATGGGTATTGCATATTCAAAGTAGCTGAACTGATTTGTTTTTTCCGTTTAAATGGCTTTTATTTGATATGCAGTAATTTTTAAATACGTTTATACAACACCCACCTACTATTTACAACTAATACAACTTACACTTCACTGTTTCCCTTGTGGTTCCTAATCTAAAAATAGGTTCGCTGGTTCGGAGCTTATTTCAACATCAGTTCTGCTAACCAATATTCCGCTTAAATATTACACTAGTGTCTTGATCCACTATTTTGTCCAATGGATAGGGAACACTGCACAGCAAGTGTTAATATGATAGAAAAAACTAACCACCGAAGTGTAAGTATCCGCATTGTTCCTTTGTTCTTTACTGTGCAAATATGACAGGACTGTCTTCGTGTGTTATACCTGCTTGTTGAAACGGGAAATAGGAATAAAAAGGTTTTTCAGCAATGAAAAGTGCTTTCTAGGAGCATTTCGTGATCCACAAACCCCCTCCCCGAATAACCTCACACAGAAATTCAGAATTTAGAATCTGACACGATTTAAATCCAAGTATATCATGTGGCCAATCTTAAGTGCAAATTCCGACCTACTCTAAAGAATTAGTATTTTTTTATATTTTAACAACACAGTTGTCAAATGGGGGCGCGCTCCAGGTATTCGCCTCATACCATAAATGCAACATTAGAATCAACGGCTTTGGGAAATATCATCTTTCTGAGGATCTTACCTAAGTGGGGAATCATAAACGGGCAAAATAATGGGCCAGGATCCCAAATTACCAATACTCTGTTTTTTTTTTTCATGTGACGTGCCCACACTACAAATCGGGACCAAGTTGTTTTTAGCGTTTTTTTTTCAAAGGTACTGCATTTTTAAGGGAATTAAGAATGATCAATCCCATACTTACCAGAGAGCGTTGAAAATTTCACGTATAGCACCTCTGGAAAGGAACCATTACCTCATAGTTCACGGATAACCCTCTCACTTTCCGATCATCGAGCAAACCGATCACAAACAGTATATGTTTCGTTGGTTGGTTTGTTATGTTGAATGGCTATGTGTGCCAATTACAATGTAGACTACTAGTCCATAAGCCAGTTCTGTACGGGCCTTAAACTTTCGAGTTTGTTGCACCCCCTGGTGATTAATTTTTCCATAATATCACCTTGAAGTGTGGTGTCCCCCTGACTAGGATTGTAGTTTCCTCCTCCTCCGCCCCGAAAGTTGCACATTACGCATTAATAATGCCTATTTCAAAATGGCCCACCATTGTTTTATGAAAACTGCTATTGTATTTTCATTATAGATAGGAATTTGATCCATAATGACTAATAAATAAAATTCTACCTTCCTCAAGTGGGCTTGAACATTTAAGTGTCCCCTGATGGCCGCCGGTACGGAGGGCAATGTTTTGTTAAATGTACTAACATTGCAATAGAATGGGGTAAGACTGCGAGTAATATTTTTAAGAGCACCAAAAGAGATTACATCACTGCCATTTGGTATTGTTAGGACATGTCATAACTCATGATGGCGGGGGTTATACCCCCCCGCCCCCCCCCCCCCCCCCCCCCCCCCCCTCGGGGGACATAAATCAAAGAAGAAAAAAACACCCATCCACATCTATTTTCGACATAATAAGAACATAACGAAAACTATTGATAAAATGTTTCCGCAATTTTCCTCTCGAACTTCTGGATAATTGCAGATCACTCAACATAGTTAACAACTGGTAAAGTAAAGCTGTCTAGGCATTGGAGAGAGAGAAGGATCGGTGTTACAAGGGTCAGAAACAATATAGCACTTGAATGTGCTCGACAGAAACTTGGGTCACCATATTTAAATTTTCCTTCTACTATAGACCCTATTTTCATTTTTCATAAGATCTTTATTTTTATTTTACTGGTATACACCGATGACGAGCTCCCTGAGTTAGTCCTAAATATAGTCCCAACACCGTTATATTAATGATTTTATTGTATCAGGTTGATATGTGCTGTTGTCTTCCTATGACCTATTATATAGTAGTTTAAACTACGTTATGTGGCTCCAAGTAGTAACCAGCTATCGTAACGGCACTCATCTTTAGGACATGTCAATACCCCCACTTTACTATTTTTCACTCTTCTTGAAATGATTTAGGGTCATTATTAGAAAGAGTTGTTTATCACGTCGAAAAGAATGGGTAGCGGCTTGCTTTTCTTCCTGATTTCGTACCCCTTAGAGCGCATAATCACGCCATCTTTAAAAACTAGCCTGGTACGTAAATATAAATGCCATATTCTTTTTGTAGCTCCAAAATATCACCCGTTCTATTTCAAAGCAATTTGCCATTTTAAGTTCATTCGCAAAAGTATACCTCCTTCGCGGCCATCTTGGACGCCTAGATGTTTTAAGTCCCCCTTCAGGCAAGTTTAAAACTTGGTTTCGTGTAGCCGTGGATAAAATTTTCTAATCTGTAAATGAATTATAATAAATTCGTTTTTACTAACACATGGCAGCCATTTTGAAATGGGCAGGAAACGCTAACGTGCAGCTTTTGAGGCGGAAACATACCTAATCCTAGTCAGGGGGACATCCCCTTTAAGTGATATATGTGGAAATTAATCACTAATGCTGGGTGGTGCCACGAACCGGAAAAAATCCTGATGATGGCAGCTTTGACTAACAATACAATTGACGTATCCGCATCAGTAGACCGAAGATGTTAACTTTGTACTTGCATCTCAACCACTAAATGGTATTGTTTCGGAACCACACCATCACCGGTAAAGACAGAATAGCCCGCGCACTCCAAGTTCGACTGGCTTATTATATTCGACGAAACGACGAAACAGGCTCAGTGCACACACCCATTAGATTACACGCTTTATTTCCTCAGAGTGACGGAATTAAAGCGTGTATCCAATGGGCCGCACTGCGCCCGTTTCCTTTCGTCCAATATACTAGCGATGTTGCGGCCTCTCCGTTCGACACGGACTCATACAAAAGGTTTCTGCTTTTGAGCGCAGCATCTAACTTGAAAAAGCCGATTGTCTGAGTACCGTTCACGGTAGCCGGCAACAATCGCTAGCAAGCCAGTACTACGACATGCTGCAAGAACCGTACCTATCATTCTCCGTACACTTACTTTTCCTTTCCGGCACGTACGGACCTTTAACCAGACCTTGATAATATTTCATGGTCGTTGCCACCATCAATAGATATTTATGTACTCTTGGCTATTTAACGGAGTGCAGAACCAATGCTGGCAAGAGCTTATTGGTGTTTGATACTCTAGTATTTTTCATGACGCTTTTATAACACAAAGCATGTATTTTTTCCCCATTCTTGGTAAAGGAAATGCATTCTGGATCAAATTACCATACAACTGCTGAATCGATATTAATTCTAATAAGCATAGAAAAACACAGACATGCCTCTGTCTAACACTTTGCACAGAAGTGTCCAAAGGAACAGATAATGGTACCCTTACGTAAGGGGGCCCTACACAGGTAGGATGGCTATGTTGAGTGACTCCGGAATACAAATGGATATCAGGTGAAATAAGCCATTATAATCCGGGTCACCAAAATGCTGAAAATTCTCATAAACACTATGCGAGTACCCTGCCTACACCAGCCAATCTGAAAGACAATGATACAATGCTCTTGGACTGTGGTGTGTTGGTACCTTTGTGACCCCACTCACCCAACTTTCCTTCTGCACCCACTTTTTCTCGCACCCAGTTTGCTCAGAATTCGCAGCATTGACGGAATAAAAGTGCACGTGATTCTGTACTTTATTCCGTCAATGCTGCTAATCTGACGCAACTGGGTGGCAGAAAAAGTGGCTGCAAGACAAAGGGGTCGCAAAATGTACCAACCCGACTGTGTGCTCTGTGTGGCTATAGCAACTGTACTATGATTTATATATTCAACTGTTGCCAGTACTCATTACGACCTTGAAGGTATAACTGGAGACATGGCGCAGTCCTTCGTGAGATTGTCTGTCAGCTAGTGCCAGCCATCTTTCGAGCAAGTACATCATTAAAAAAAGATGAGGATGACAAGCAGGGCCGTAAGCAGGATTTATTTTTTGCAGCACTTCAAAAAGTGCACCTTTTTTGGTAAAAGTGGACCTCAGACCTAACACCCCCTAAATGTCCTTTTCGAACATTTCATCACCAAAAGTGTACTTTCTTGTAAAAATCTCTCTCAATTTTGGACCTTTTATCCAAACATTCAGCAAAAAGCGGACCTTTTACCCCCTTTGTAGAATTTGGGGGAGGGATGTGACCGCACCCCCGCACCCCCTGCGTACGGGCCTAATGACAAGCAGAGCCTGGCAAAGCCTTCAAGGCAGTCAAAGACACTCACTATGGCAATGTTACCTGGCTGGGAGAAAAGAAGCAGGGATGTATCCAGAACAGTGAAGACTGGACTGCCGTGTGGGATGAAGACAAACGCCACATCATATTCCAGAAAAAAGTAAAGGTAGACCTTATCAAAGAAGTACGAGAAGCTGGATGGAAGCTGAAATTCTTCCAAATAGAAGTGGGGTCCAGAGGATTCACGAACCAGACTCTGAGAACCTTCTTCAAATCCCATGGGCTGACAAATAAGGAAATCAAGAAGGCACTGGACTCAATAATGGAAACAACAAGAAGTTTGGTAGTTGGGAGTTAGTCGCACGACCATACATCCCACCGTGGAAGACTACCAGGTAGAGGCAGCATCACAAATTAGGTTCATGTGACCATTCATACCTTGAATGGAGATTGTTTTCTCTTCGGAGTGTTCCAGATTGCAAGCCCTATCTTATGGTTTCCATTCTAGGGAACTGTAAGATAAGGTAGGGCATTGACTTGGCACGTTGTTGCTCGTCACCTCGCTTCAAAATATTGCACGGGCTTCACATATGTAGATGAAGGAAAATTTACCGGGGCGCTGAAGGCTGAAACTTGTCCAAAATGGACTGATTTTGCAAAATTTTGCAGAATTACCGGGAGGCGCGCGCCCCCTCCGCCCTCCCTAGATCCGCACCTGCAAACGCTCAAACTACAACCGCCCATCACAAGTCGGGAACAGTCGCAGTAGGCTGGAAAGAATGGATTTCAGGATGTAGTAAGTAAGCCCGACCATGGTTTGCAATCTGGTAGTAACAAAAGTCCACATAGGCCTATGTGCAGCCACCAAATTTCACATGTGTGTAGTGAATGTTTATGGGTACTCCCGTTAGTGGATAATGAAGGGGGGGGGGGTTGTCAGAGTCCCTTTTCATAATTACCATCTAGTGCAGTTCACCCATATACCTTTGACCTCAGCATTGTTCTGTGTTCAGTTCAACAATTCTTTTGGCCAAATTTGGTTGTTGTTTTTTTTTAAACCCTGACAACAACCCTCAGACTGTCGTCCCCCGTCCACGTGCCAAATATCACCTGCATACGTCAAAGCACAATGAAAGGCAAAGCCGGAGAGACCGACAAATAGCTAGACAACAGTTTAAAAATATAATATTTTTTAGCACAAATACCGGGTTAATTTGGTTTTATGAACTTAAGTGTTAACCATGTAAACACTGCACTGATAAGTTACAAGCAGCATACAATTTGCATTACACAGTGAGAAGTGAATGTGTTAAACTACAAACCATGTTATATTATTTTGAATAAAAAAAATATTTTGAAAACAGAAACTAAACATTTTGTAAGTAGAAGAGTTATATTTTTTAATCCAATGAGGTTTACAAAGTTCTTGACGTGGCCACTCAGATCGTTGTGCCTCGTTTTCTTCTTCATCACCGTTTTCCACCAGTTTCAACTGTCTGACACACAACCAATTGATCACTGTTGCACTGCATAATTACCTCTGATCTCTCCGAGTCTTGAGTCTTGACATTACCCTGAATATAGCCTTGCTGATGTCATTTAAAAACAAAATACGTCACCGAATATACAAAATCCCAAATCCATATAACATAGCCCACTAAAGCGGGCGAAAATAGCTCCGGCGATAATATACGGTGCAAGAAACCGTACTGCAATAGCGTTGGCCATAATGACTGTAATTCACATTAATAGTAAACACATTACACAGAGCTTAAGCTTTTGCACAGTACGCCATGTACGTAGTCTGCACATCCAGGATTGCTCGAATATTGCTATCATGCTATTAATCCTACAGAACGATATGCCAGACTAGAAACGTTTCAAATTCAATCCTCAAACGAAACAAGTTCACGCTACTCACTGTAATCCAACATTAAGCAGTTGACGAAAATGGATCAAAATAAAGGTAATCTTATTCATCAAATAATGAATAAAATTGTTTTAAACAAATACACAATTCAGTTTTCTGATATATACAGGGTGAGTCAAAAAGATTTGACTATTGACTATCACATGACATTTGACACCATTGTGTAAACCTTCAAATGCCAAGAGAAATGTCCAACTGTTTCATTTTTCTTACACCCAAACTTTGAAGCATTATTCCAATGAATGTTCGAAATTGATCACAATATCTTTTCGCGGAAACTTTAAATGCAAATATGTAGGCAATTCTGTGCAATACAGCCGGGTGACCCGCATTTTTCACCGACGCGTTCATAATCTGATGGAAGGGGGCTACTTTGGGATCAATATTTGAACATTACACACATTCAACGTCTATCTGTCTTTTCCTTTTTATCTCAATCCTTTCCTCTCCCTTCCCTCTCTTTTCTTTACTCCCTTTCTGCTTGTCATTTTCCCACTTTCCTTGCTTTATATACATAACTTTATTTCCTCTTAGACTCATGGGGGGGGGGGGCAATGCGTCCCCTTCCCCTCATACGCTACTGTCATTAACTATTGTTAACAAATATTTTCAACAACAGTTGGTACGGATTAGGTAATGATTGCTTTAGAAAAAAACAAATGTTTTAAGCATTTAGATGACAGTAACTCAATGCCTTTGCTGCTGTGGACGTGAAGAATTGTACAACCGTGATCAATATGGTTTTTGGCGGCTTTCCGTTAATTTACTATATCTACAATATGAGAAAAGGAACACTTTCGATTTTTTTACCAATGACAGTGGATAAAATGAGCTACTGTTTTCATGTATAAAAAACAATTTCTAAACTTGCTAAATATTTTTTTTAAATATTTTTCTGAAATCGAGTGTAATTTGTAAACCTTTTTAAATCACCCCGTATATATATTAATATTATTTATTTTCAAATGCTGCAGCACGTAGGGATCCGAAAGTATTTTGTACAATTTCTGAGGATTTGTGGGATAATAGAAAATCTATCCCAAACCTCATTTCATCTTAACAATGGTGGAAACACTTTCTTACCCTAATGAACAGAAATCAACATCATGGTTATGAAGATTTTGAGAATTTTGTTAATATATCGTAATATTGTAATACATCGTGTTTCAGTAAAAAAATAGCAGTATTTTGAAGCGATTTTTTCTGAGACAATTATGCAACAACTGTGTCTATTTTGTTAAAGCAATATTAGCACATTTTTTGAAGAGCGCCCCCAATTTTCAAAATTTGATATTTTTGCACAGTTATGTTGGTAATTTTCTAGAAAACTATACCTGCGAACGAGAATGCTCAAAAATGCGTATTTATCATAAAATGAGCGATTTTTGTACTTAGAATTGGGATCCTAGATTGTACTTAACGGCAGAGCTGGAAATGATAAGTTTATGTCCGTCCATGATGAAATAGTGCCACCTCAAGAAAATGACCTCTAACTTGACTTTGCTGAACCAATAAAACAACTAATGGATGAGCGTAGATACGTACATGGCGCTATTTCCCGGCTATTTCATATTGGAAGGCCGTTTCCAGCAGCCGTTGAATTATTATCGGGATCCCGATATTAATTATTCTAGTTACAAAATTCCTTCGTTTGCGACACATAGACATTGTAGAGCTTAACCATTCACAGGTATAGTTTACTATCCAGTTACCAATGCAACCGTGTAAAAATCTAAATTTTTTTGAAAAATTGGGGCGCTCTTCAAAAAAATGTGCTAATATTGCTTTAATGAATTGACTCTTCAAAATCACGTCTTTGACAAGATTTTTGTTTGGTGTAATTTGGATTTTGAGTTCAAAAGTTATGACAAGTTTTGTGAAGCCCTTCTGAATCGGTTGGTCCGATTCAATGACAGTTATGTATATATATAGGTATGCATTGAAGACAATTAAACCACAGCAAAATTCTGTTTAAAACAACTGATGATAAGTGTCAAATTTAAAAATTCAATAACTGGACTATCGTGTTTCAAACGCACGGAGGTCTTGTCTGATATCAAATCAAATAAACACGATGCGCATTGGAATTGAAATTAAGTTTTGGACATGCTATTGCACCTTGAGTTAACTGACATTAAAGTGGATCAAAAGTCCAGTTCAAGCACTTACATGGAAACTTAATGATCGCAATAATTCATGTCCATTATTTTGAAAGTTCTCTTCCAATTAATAGATATTAAGAAAATAATCCTGCCACATCTGTCCTCCTTTGTGACTCTCACCTCTAATGAATTTCAAGCATTTCATTAGATATCTGTGATTTCACAAATAGGACCAGCTTGAAATTTTTAGCCCTTCTTCAATGTACTGTATCTCTGGACAGCAGTATCAAAATTAGATTGGATAAAAATCATAGTGAAGAGTAGAAAATGTACTTTTAAAAAAAGTGTTATGATCAGAGGTGGTTTATATTTTTAATATTTTTGCTTCCTACCCTGCGCTGTATATTACCGTCTGAGTTATAGCAACACAGCCATTGAAGAAGGTTAAATTACCTGACATTGATGGTATTCGATTAGACATGTTATAAGATCTCTCATCGAATAACATATCTTTTTAAAAGAGATTATTTCTAAGCTTGAGCACCAAGTATACTCAAGTGCGTCTGCCCCACTGGCAAACTTTTTTTTTTCCGCAGAAATACTAAAACTGCGTTTATTCACAAATTAAATACAGAGAACATAGTAATCCATACACTTAAAAGTTACCAGAAATTACTAACAATATGCAAGATTACACAGTACAAAAAAATACGATCTACATGTACACTCACACTCTCACACATACCACAATAAAAATATAATTGGGAAGCATTTAAATGTTAAGAAGATTCCATCTTCTGCTCCACAATTCCAGCTTATCATGGCTAAGTGCAATGTCTCTCTCAACGAGACGATCAAGTTGAAGTTTACTAATGAAGTGATGAATGTTGGGCAAATGTTTTTGCAATGGCAGCTGTACAAAAAATATTTTGCATGTAAAATAGCGAAGTTCAAATTACTGAAATCAGGGTCTATGATACCAAAAAAGACCTCATTCTTCCCGATATGAGTTTTATTATCCATTACGATCAATTGAACATTAGCCCAAAAAAGTTTAGAAATATCGCAGTCCCAAAACAGATGCTCGAGGGTTTCTGGAACCGATCGCAGGATGTACAAAACTTATTATTAATAATTTTAATATCAAACAGATATTTATTCACCGGAAGATAATGATGCAAAAATTGAAACTGGAAATATCTAAGCTTTGTACTAAATGTGGACTTAAAAGGAATAATATAAATATCTTTCCAGTTGATGTTAACATCATTTAATATATTGGCCCATTTCTCTTCAGCAACTGGCAAACTTGGTCCCATTTCTTCCATTCCGAATTCCTTTGTTGAGAACTTTCGTGACATTTCATTAAGGAACCATAATCATCAGACCAAATTGTTGATTTAAATATATTCAACTGCATTTGTTCTTAAAGTTATATTGGCAGTTGAGTTTGGAATTAGCATTCCTATTTCTTGTGTAAAGGGCGTCTTGTTCTGACTTGAATACTTTTCAAATTGATATTTCTTAGTTTCGTTTGTTTTCTTGCTTGATTTCTTGTTGTTGGAGATGTATTCAATACGGAATAAAGCCCAATCTCGTTGTAACATCATCCACGCGGCGCAATTAGTCCAGAGGATAAGCAAAAAATCGTGCACTTTGTGATAGAAATATGACACTTGGCACACACTTAATATGGACTATAACTAACTATTTCAAAACGCGACACCAGCTGGATTTGACCTGTGGCGGCTATTATGACCATTTTTCAAAATGACCGCCATTTTTAGTTTCAATACCTCATATCTCGGTTAATAATACTGATAAGAGCTTGATTTTTGTGTCTATGCTTGTTTTAAGGGGTAAGGAATCTAAATATGACGCTACCTTTTAAAAATATTGTGTCAATCATTTTGTTTTCCAACATGGCGCCAATGTAAACTAAAACTGGTACTTTTGTTATAGCTTTGCATAAAATAATGATATCGATTTGATTTTGTGTATAATCTTATGTTTTCAGGGTCAAAGAATCCAAATATAATATTACTTTTTAATAATATCTTTTGCAGCCATTTTATTCCAATATGGCCGCCAATTTACATCCAAATATCTTTGTTAAAAATAATCATACTGAATTGATATTTGTGTCTATACCTATGTTGTCAAGGCCAACTAAACCAATTATGACAATAATATTAAGAGGAAAAATCGGGATCCACAGCCTCGTCCCCCAGAGTTACCTATATAAAAAATTGAGATTTTTATATCATCTGAAATAATAATAAATTATATGGCGCTCTACAGAGAACTCAGCGCCTTACAAAAAAATCCTAAAATACGAATTAATATACCACATGACATACAGCATAATAAAGAAAACTAACAAATCAAAAGACACTGGTGGAAGGTGCTTGTTCCACAGCCTAGGACCAATTACGTTGAATGATCTAAATCTACGTATACAAATTTAGACCATCAGTGAGGTATGATGGAGCCTGTCCGTGAAGAGATTTACACATAAAGAAGGATTAACAGGCAACCGATGAAGGGTGATCAAAAGTTATGACGAGCTCTGGTCACGACCGCATGCAACCACCAAACGCGCATCTTTATTTTACAAGCGCTGGAACCTTTTACGATGAGATCTATTTCATTGGCGCCAAATGAGTTTGAACCGTTAGCCTAAGTATAGTATTTGTGCCTAATCTTAATATTAAATTTTAATAAAGCGCGATATATCTACCGAAGTGCTCATAAGGCTGTTACAATACAAGTAAATTCAGAGCGGTAAATAAATCCGATTTTAGATGTACAAGGAAACCGAAGTTCTTTGAGAAAATCTGCGAGGACGGGAACAATGTATGGATCGGCAACCAAATTCACGTACAAACTACCTCTACAAGATATCGAACTGTTACAACAACCCTACCGTCCATAATACACTACCCAGCAGGCATAGTCGTTTAGAGCGACGTCGAAACGACGTTGGCACGTCGAAAACAGGTCGACGGTTTTGATAAATTTACATCGAAAATACAAATTGAATCGACGTTTTAAGAACGACGTCAAATCGATTTCCATTTTCGACATAAATAGTGTGTAAATTTCTAAAACTCTCGACGTCTTTTCGACGTTCCAGCGTCGATTGCCCACTGGGTAGCAATAGTAAAGTATTGGTGTATTATGGTTTATTAAAATAGCCGCTATGGTCAAAGTCCAAACAGAAATTGTATATTAAAAAATACTTTAAAATTACAATGATATTGCACAAAAAAGAGTACCAACATTGGAGACCACAGTGGAAGAAGGATTCAAATGCCACTACTGTCTCGAGTCCATCTCAACAATCCCGTCAGCCTACTGATCGAGGGACTGCTGGAAATGAGCCATCGTCCACTGTAGTCTTTGATTGTATCATTGCACAATTACACTGTAATAATTCCTAATAAAACATTTAAATGAGGAAAAATTAGTATATTATGATTTGTAGACATTACTAATAAGATCGAAAGTCTGGTGGTCAAGCATACGATTTTCAGTCTTTCACAATTTTCAGCGTGCTGAAGTTCATCCGTTAATGTAGGCATCAATAGTAAAAGGCAGAAGTTATTCACTCAAAAAGGCACAGAGATTGGAAATAGGTATTCAACTAACACAGGATGCAGAAGGATGCGTGACAGGTCATGTATGGAGTCAAACAATCAAAGCACCAGAGAGTTGCCAAATCCAGCAGACTTTCGAAACGTCCAATGCACAGTGCAAGATGTAATGGATGACTCTTTAAAATGGAGTAGCGTATCATGTAATCATCAGTTGTAAATGTACCAAAGGATGCAGAGGACGGCGTAAGAAGATATAGTCTTGAAATGTACAACGCTGCAAGTGTGATGGATCTGAATGAAACTTGACCTGACTTTCTTTGAGCACAATTTGAGTGCTAACAGGCGTGATATTTAACTGAGGTATAATCAAGACGCAAAAATATGAGTATGTTGTATCGCGATATTATGCTTAGACAAAATTCAATATTCATTGATAAGTTTAGTGATATATTAAATAAATTAAAAATAGCAACCTTCGGGAGGTGCTATTTTCAAAATGTTTGTACCACAGTGAGATCAACGTGAATCAACATTATGTACCAGACCTGCCCTGTATGTTTTGCATGGTTCACTTTCCAATCATTGTACAACACACTCAGCTGCATACATTGATCGATTTTAGATCCGTGTTGATGTTGCAATACAAGAATCTAGTTTACGTCACCATGATTCACACTTGAAAATGGCGGCTTCCAGGAGTAGTCTTTTTTATTTAATTTACCAATTACAGGGATCTTGTTAAGTATATATAGTGCGATTATCTAACAAATGTTTTAATAACATCTCGAAAGTTAATAGTCTGACTGTTCCCTTTATGTAAATGGTCATGATTTTAACCAAAATGGCTGCCGTATTGAAAAACACAAGGACTGACACGAGACATTTCAAAATGCACGTCATTTTTTTGGATGTCTTGATTCTAAGAATCTAAGTATAGACACCAAAATCTAGTCATATCATTTTGAGCTAGGTATAAAGAAAAAATGTCAATTTTAGTGCAAATTGACGGCCATATTGGAAAACAAAATACCTGACAGAATATATTTTTAGAAATTTGCCATATTTGAATACCTTGGCATTCAAAACATGGGTATAGACACAAAATACAGTGTTATTAACCAAAATATGAGATATTGAAAATGTGATTGTCGGCCATTTTGAAAAATGCTCACCACGGCCACCACAGGTCAAATCTAGCTGGGTTCCCGTTTTGAAATAATTCGTTGTGGTCCATATTAAGCGTGTACCAAATGCTATACTTCTATCACAAAGTGCACGATTTTGCTCCAGACGGGTCTTTACCCTCTGGACTAAATTGCCTTCCCAATGAAAATGTGTTTCGACGAATCTGCAGTCGACTGTTCTGGAAGGTATGTTGGTTACAAGTTCTGTGATAGAGTCCAACTCACGTATGTTTCTGGGTATTTTTTGTACCAGTCTTTCTGTGAGATACCCTGCAGGAAGAAGAGTACTAATATAAAGACCATAGGAAGGTCCGCTGCTCTGGTTGCCTCACATGAAGGGGGTTGTTTTTAACTTGTCATTATTGCATCAGCACCTCTAGCATGAAAACTATAAATTATATTTGGGCTGTTTGGAGGTTGATGGTGGGAAAACAGACATTTTCTTTTGCATTGTAGACGAAATGAGACCAGGTTTGCCAATGGGGCAGACGCACTTGAGTATACTTGGTTCTCTCTTAACATTTATTAACTTTACAGGGCTCGTACTCTTTTTAAAACTTGGTGGCTTTTTACGTTGAACGTTTTTTTGGTAGATTTCCTTTATTTTTGTAAACATCAAATAGCTATCAAAATTTGAGATTTTATATAAATTTATTATACTTGGAAAATAAAGCTTTTAGTGTTTTTTTGACATTTATATCTCCTTCAGTTACTGAGATATTCAGATTTTAAACTTTCGCCAATTTTAAGCCTTTTTCACAAGAATTAAAAAGGACATAAATTGTGGAAGTGTATTTTTGTCCTTTTTTGCTATTTTACATTTTAAAAGAAAAGAATGAGTTACTGCTTTGCATTTAGTAAGACGTATTTTACCAACAGGACACATGGCAATTCTATTACACTGTTAAAAATGTTCTTAGAAAAACGTCGTTTTGACTGTCAGCCGGGACTCGAAACGTGCAAATAACTGTAAAAAGGGACTCAAAACGCGCAAATGACGTTAAAAAACGTCGTTTTAACTGTTGTGAGTCCCAGCTGCCAGTCAAAACGCCGTTAATTTAATGCACATTTTTAACAGACTGTGCCAACATTTTACCGTTACAACGGTGCAACGAGAGATTTCAAATAACAGGTGCCCCTAAAATGTGAAAATTCTGATTTTGGTTCTGGTGTAAATCTTTCTGTCAAAAATATTCCCATCTGAAAAGATTAAGCTGAGAACTGCTTCTTTGGTACACAAATTGCAAAATTTCGAATTTCCTATAGGAGCAAATACGAAATTCAGCCTATGTTTTCTATTGATATATTAGCATACAAATCACCTTTTGTTTTTATTTTAAGTTCTTCCTGTAACCAAAATAAAAGGTAAGGAATCCATTTAGTGTCTAATCTATATAAAATCACTACATATCACAGAAAATATGGATGACTTTAAATCTCTCGTTCCACCGTTAAGGAAACCGCATATAAATTTATGAAGATGCCACTTAGCATCACTCAGAAACCATTAAAATGGCGAAAACCCCTGGAAAAGCGCATAAAAGAACTCTGAACCCCCCAAACCAGGCTGAAAATAACTAAAAATACTGAATTTGGCAAGCAAAAGTGCTGAATTCATGGTTTTTTCATGAAAAGTGGCATCTCTGCAAAATATGAACATTTATGTCTGAACAGGTAAACTTTACTAACCGATACAACGAATGAATTTCAAAATAAAAAAAAAAAAAAAAAAAAGAATTAATTTTACATGAAATAACTGTAAAATCTTACGGGAGTGTACGCAACTCGATCAAGCCAGAGGACATCTTTTTGTTAGAGAACATATTTGTAATATACTTTTTTGTAAACAGAATACACGTCTTCACATGACTCACTACATTTTGTTCAAGGAATGTGTGAATTATAAACTGTGTCACTGTCATTAAATGAAAATCTCAATAAAAATCAGCAAGAATGGTAGCACCAACTGAGACTTACTATATATAACAAGTCGAAAATGGTATAGGCTTGACCGGACTCGACCCGACTGAACGCCCAAAATAAAAATCACTAATTTCCTTACCAGTGGACCATCAAAGGAAGCTCAGAATATTCGGGCGAATTGTATTCCCTTGAAACTCCCGAGAAAAGTTTCAAAGAACTTTGCATGTAGGGCTCTGATGCAATGAATTACATTGTAGATTTGTGTGCTTGTACGGCCGCTTACACTTTTGTCTAGGAGCACTAGTTTATTGCTCGTTTTCCTTGATAAATTTTTAACTAGTTTGTCGCTAGTATGAATTAAATGAAACAGCTTCTCATACAATAGACGGCAGAAGTTTTCCCTGTGATATTACTTTTTCGGTTCGAATTGGAGAAAATCATCGGATTATTTTAATAATTGATGTCTCATTTTCCGTCCTAAGTAGTACTTTTTTAAATATATTTTTACGAAATACTATTTTTTACGAAATATTTATTGTTATGAATATTCATTTCAATGTAAAATCGAAACTGACAACCTTGATCTTTCCTGACAATAACTGAATATCTCTAACAATTACATATACTTCCATTCCGTTTCAATGGTCAGGATGACCTACAAATTAAAGAGAATGTTCATCAGAACTGAATACTAGCATAATTTTAATACACCGTAAGTGGTGGGCCACAGGCGGACTCGAACGGACATCACAGACTAACCAAGTAAAATCAATAACGTCTATCGCTTAGAACGCTGGCGCCAACTGAGAACCTGTAACATACGATCCGAAGTGTTGTATATGCTTTTGAAAAAGGAATTTCTGTTAAACAAGTCATTGTTCTTTGTACGAATCAATATTTTTCAATGTTACAGTAAAAGGCACATCATGAGGAAAATAGAAACATGTCTAAATTTGGTCAATATTTAATTGTCGTAATTAAGCTTGTAGGTGTGTGAACCATTTTATTAAGTTTCACCATTTGCCACTAATAATCGTTATAATAATCGTTTGAAAGCATTTCTAACTCGTCGTTTCCGTTGTCCTAAATTCATATCTTTCTCATTATGTTGCCAAATAACTTCTGAGGGTGTGAACTACATGCTGACTATTGTATTACGAGTATTTAGCGATCGTTAACGACTATTCCCACCTAGTGATTTTACCGTCACACTCTCAACAAAATGGAGTTTGTTTCTATTAATATTACGCCCTGTGTGTGTGCTTGTACCATGGACGTTCTAAGCTTGTTTTCTGTTTTGTTCTTATTTGGGTTTTAATTTTTAAAACTTTGGTAACACACTACCGTGGCGTCTTAATTCCCAAAAAAAAAAAAAAATCTAGTTGTTTGGGAGCGGGTTATTACACGCAATAGGCAAACATTTTGAACGTATCTCAATCTCATATTCTTAGAACAGTGTCAAAATAATAGTCCTAAGGCTTGATATTTCATATGTTATCCAAACCTTAACCACAATAGTCGAGGAACAGTGTCCTTCTATGCTGTTGTTTTGTAGACCCTCCATCGGGGCTAGGGGAAACCAGTGTAAATTCATAATTAATTTATAAATCATCATAATCGTTGTTTCCCACAAATAAAACTGGCACTTTTCTGAAAAGATAAAATGTCACTTTTATTTCATTTCCCCAATATCAATTGGACTAGTTGATACACATAGACTTCAGCAACAATGGATTAAAGATATTCAATCACTTGGCCAGCGTTAAAGCGGGTGTAGAACAACACTTCATCCCTTTCACTGGGAGTGCAGGACCATTGTTATAATTGTCGCGCACAATAGATTTCGCTGTTACGCTCTCCAATTTAGACTGAGTACTTTTCAGGACAAAATACGTAACCTCATTCACAGATACATAAATATTGAGCTCCTCTAGTGCGTGTTCACTTAACTTTGTGCCATATTTTTTCATCATTTATTGAAAGGAAGAAACATTGAACAAATCATGGAAGAATGTTGCTGGGCAAGCTTGACCTAACAACTGTGTGCAGAACCAAAATCCGTAACTTATTGCTTAATAACTTCCTTTCTATTCATTTACCTACAGTTACCGCTTTTCACAGAAGAGAAATTTAGATGTCAACGACCTAATATAATTAACCCTGGTTAGTTCTTGTGAGAGAGGACGGGTATTTGTAACACCTGGCCTATAACAATGGCCCTACTTACCCGGCCCTTGTTAAGTCTTTTAGCTCATTGTTAGCTGAAGTCTATACATATCCATTTGTTCTGATATTGGTAAAAAAAATTGAGGGTGGACATTTATATATTTTTTAAGAACAATGTGCCAGTTTTATTTGCGGAACAGACAGTTATGTATCGAATACGTATTATGAATTTACACTTTGTTTTTCCCTTACCCCCAGATGGTGGGAACTCAATTTTATACAGTTGGTTATTTGGTCCACATCCCATGGTCTAAAGACCTCTACATGGTTTGTATGATAACTCTGCCAGAAACCTAAATGCTGATTTTTTAAAGCTAGAATCCGAATTATTACTGAATTTTTGATCTATAAAACACGACTTCATCATAAACAATAATAAATTCAAACTAAAACCAAACCATGCCAAAACTGAATGAAATCCACAATTTTGGTGATTGCGTAAGAAATATGCGATAAAATTATTTTTTTCAAAGCGCACTTAATATCTAAGACATAGCCCTCCACATTTGCCCACTCTTGTTGCTGGGCGCAGAAAATATTTGCATTTGACCTTTAAATCAACCTGTCTCACATGTAGTAAAACCGATAACATGACAAAACCTCATATGTAACATGTTTCTAGAGCCACCAAAAACTGAATATTTGGCTGTATTTGGTTTTTCACTTAAGGTTTTCCTTTCTAAGGATTTTAGATAATGATTTAACCTCCGGATTCTGAAATAAACTTCCAAATATTTACTAGAGTAGTTGGCTTGAAATGCAAACCAGAACCCATGTGACCAAAATGCACATATGAGGTTTAGGGCACTGGGGCCCCACTTTTTACATTTGCGTTTTTCATTTGACCTCTGAAGTTACATATGACGTTTTCCCAACCAGCGACGATATTTAGGAATATGCCAACCCAGCTCGGCAAAGGCGTAATAGTTGAATAAAATTGTTGATATATAGTTTTACATCACATCGCATATACGTTATCGACACGGACTTTAGACGTGCGATTTCAAGTTCTTCACTGGTGCGTCAGCGGCAAAAGTTGGTCCTTTTTGTGGAATACAGCTTACTAAAGTACATAATTAACCACAATTCCATTTACAATTAGCATTATCGTATACAACGTGGCAATATAATGCGCCATTTTATAATAAGAAACAATCACTTTATTGCTCAATCTTTCATCTCTTGATAATTTTCTTAAAACAGAACTCGCGGTCTGGTAACGAATATGTTAGCGCGTGTACTTTAACTTACCAATGATTTCCGTATTCGTTGTTAATAGTCCATAGCTGCCATCATCAGATTTTCCGTTCGTTGCACCCAATTGGTGATTAATTTTCCCATATATCACCTTGAAGGGGATGTCCCCCTGAGTAGGATTAGGTGTTTCCGGCAATGTATCACTTTTTCCCCTCAGGGAAAAGGGTTCATCACTGTTGGCAGTTTCTAAAAAGGATGATTTTTATAAGGAAAAAAATAACGTGCATTTCATGCATCCCGCCCAATCACCCAACTCATTGGAGCAAGTTGTGTCTGAGCCCTTTCTCAATAAAGAATTATGTCTGTTTTTTACAACATTTATCCGCTGTCGCTCTATAATATAGACTCCACTTTTTTTCCCCTGTGTACATTGTGGATTGTAAAATGATGGCTATTTTATTCAAATAATCGCGCGTATATATACTACCACTTTTCCCCCTGTGTAATTATTCTCCTGAGGGGAAAAGTGGTACCTATATACTCCCATAACCACTTTTCAAATGTGGCGATTTTAATTCAAAAGACGCTCTATATATATACTACCAACTTTTCCCTGTTTTTTCATGAGGGTAAAGTGGTACTATATATTATACTATCACTACCGCGCTTTTTTCCCGTCCTTTTGGGGCCTTTTAGTCCTTCGTTCACAGTAACCCCCTATTACTACCCACCCCCTTATCCACTGTCATCACCAACACTATCAGCAAGTTGAGTCTGCGCCCCTTTTCAAACGGGAGGATTCTCCTCCAGTCGTTAATAGCAGGGACTGTATGTAAGAGTGTGCCTTCCTCCGTAAAATTGTAATTTTTTGCACACAAGTCTTTAGGCATTGATAATCCATAAAATGGTGGAAGCCCACTACGCCCCCCCCTTAATCGCCCCAGCTTGGGTTTCAGGTTATAGCAGGGGTCAAAACATTTAAATGTTCTGAATGAGTTAAAAAGGACACAGGTGGTCTTGTCTGGTCCACAAAAAACAGATTCCAAAAGAGTATAGTTTACACTCTCCTATGGCTTATAGTTCCAAGTTATGGGTTAAACGTTAAAAATGGTGAAAAGGTCATGTTGGTGTGTACATGGGTCAAAAGTTACAAGTTCTTTTGATTTTCAGTTAGATATGTGGTGCAAAAATTGGTTTCCCTAGCTTAAGGATTGAAATAAGGAATAGTTTACCTTTCCGTTTATGCTTAGTTTTCACGTTATCTAACAAAATAGGTCACGTCAATATATCCAATAGCTGCAATAGCGGTGTTGACTTTAATCGTCCATTATTGGTTACTAGCCAACACGTAAGATAGTCAAACTATTCCTATATTTCATTCTATAGGCCAAACCAACAATGTGAACCACATTTTTTACAAATTGAACAACTTTTTAATTTTTGACCCACTGTCACAACCAAAATTGATTTTTTTACCATTTTTAACAGGTTTGTTTACCCCAAAAATTCCTAAAATATAAGTCACAGGTAGTAAAACTATACCTTATTTGGATCCTTGTAACCAGACAGACCTCATGGTGTCTTTCAACACAATCGGAACATTAAAAAAAAAAAAAAAACCCTGTGTAACCTTGAAACTCTCACTGGGGGGCCATGGGGGGACAGGGTGTGGCAAGTGTTTCCGTCAATTTTTCGTGATTATCAATGTCTAAAGTTCTTGTTGTACCACAATTCGCAATTTTATTCCGGATTTGCATAACCCTCCCCCGCCCCACTCACATTAGATCTTTTCACTACAAGTCCCGCCACTATTGAGAAAACAGCCTTAAGAATGTTGCCTATTTATTTGAGAGGAATTAACTTCAGTCGCTCTCTATATACTACGCCAACCAATATAACTACCGACTACCACGTTTTTCCCCTGTGTAATATTTTCCTAAAGGGAAAAAGTGGTACTATATATTAATCTTCGTCGCTCGAAAAAGTGGTACTAATATATTTATCCTATGGTACTAAACAGTTCAAAAAAGTAGTCCCCCCTTGACAAATGGGCATTTATTTTCTGGGAAAAGTTAGGCTCCTTAACCTTGTTACAAAATGTAAAATGTACAGAAAATGGTTACCATGTTAATGGGCAAAAAAGTTTCGCACAGCTGTGTGACCCTTCTCTCTGAAAGCCTTCATTTATTAAAATTTGATAGACAATAAAAAATGGCAATTTTTTGCATAGGGTTTAACAGTCGAGACATCAAGTTTTTATATTTTTTTTAAATATTCTTTTTCCCTATATTACTGAACATCCGATTCCATAACTTCAACTTCAGTCAAACTTATTTCCATAAAAAATCTGTTACACAAAGAGCAAATTACATAGACAAAATTTATGGAGGAGGATATGACTCAAAAGGGCCAATAAACCAGCCTGGGGTCAACCCCTGAAAGTTATGTTACAACATCTTAAGATAAGAACATACAACATCACAAAGACGCAAAAAAAAACGGCCACAGTGCACCAGGATTCAAATTACTCAAATTGAAATCAACAGCATATGGTCCGATTTTTAATTAATTCTTTAATAATTTAGTTACCACATGATAGCGTAGAGTTTCTTCTTTCCATTGTATCAATTAAGTGCCAACATTCCCATTATGCCGTCCCTATGACGCATAAATTGAGGAAGTATCAAATACTGGCTAAAGTGGATAGGGTGGAAATTGATATTTTCGCAATTTTACTGAATCAAAAATGTAGCACTAAAACTCTCTGAGTATAAACTAGTCATATCCTATTAAAGAGAGCAAAACCCGTGTGGAAATCGGATATTTCCATACGTTTTTTGTGAAAAAAACAACATTTTCCCTCCTCCCTCCCCCCTATTCTAACTAACACTGATTGACAGTTATGCTGACATGTGAACCTTATAACGCCAGCCTGACGTAATTCTAAGGCATGATGGTATCTTTTGGTGCAATAGAAGAAGATGACCAAACTATCCATTGGGGACCAAAATAAGTGTCTGTTTTTCCTGCGTTGTACTAGGGCATGTCCCGGTACTTTCTCCGTGTCGGGATTTTATCGATTGTTAAATCCTATGCACGAAAGTTCCACTTTTAATTCGTCATCAAATTTGAATAAACCTTAAACATAGTTTAAAACTTTTAAATATTAAATATTGTGTGTGATTGTTTTTGCACATCAAATGTAAACATTGGCAGTGAGACATTCCCACTTTTTGTAAAAGGTATAGGGAGCCTAACTTTTCCAAAAAGTGCACCTTGTCAGGGGGGGACTTATTAATTTGTTACTAAATTAAAACTGGTTTATATATATTATACGACTACTTTTTCCCCTGTCCTTTTTTGGCAATTTGTCATTCTTTTACAGTACCTCCTTTACTAAATCACCCCTTATCTCACTGTCACCAAACCAACACCCCCCAAACAGCTTCACTCAGCAGCCTGGTCTGCTCCCCTATGCAACGAGGATTCCCCCCCCATTCGTAAAGAACACATTAAGAATGTTGGCCTATTTATTTGGGAGGCAATTATCTTCGTCGTCTCTATATATACTACCACTTTTCCCCTCCATGTAATTCTTTTTCCTGATGGTGAAAAAGTGCACTATATATATCTTCGTCGCAACGATAATGCTCCCATTTTCCCCCTCTATCTATTTTTTCCTGAGGGAAAAAAGTGTACTATATATTTACTACCACTTTTTCTCCCAGTATCTACTCACCCCAGTGTGTTAGGGTTAAGGCTAACGTTCATTGATCTACTCGCCCCTGTGACTTAGGGTTAAGGGCTAAAACCCAGTGGATCTACTCGACCCAGAGACCTAGGGGGTAGGGCTAAAGCCAAGTTATCTACTCGCCCCAGTGATTTACGGTTAGGAGGCTAAAGTTTCACATGATCTACTCTCTCCGGAAACTTAGGGTTAGGAGCAAGCCCAGTGAATCTACTCGCCGCATTGACTTAGGGTTTAGGGCTAAACGTCGAGTGATCTACTCACCCCATGACTTAGGGTTAGGACTAAAGTTTAGTGATCAGGTGATCTACTTAAAGCCCAGGTGATCTACTGATCTACTTGCCCGCCCCAGTGACTTAGTGTTAGAAAAGAGCACCATTGACATACTCGACGAGCCGCAGTGACGTAAATAACCATAGACAACTTTTCCCCCCAGAAAACTTACACAGGGGAAAACGTGGTAGTATATATAGATTGACTATCGAATTAAATAGTCAACATTTACAAATTCGACACCTTACACAGGGTAAAAAATGGGTATATAGGCCTATATAGATCGGAAGATAATTAGAGACGAAATAATTTCTCTCCCCAAAATACATGACAACATCTTATGTGTTCTAACGACTGATGACAATCCCCCGTTTGAAATGGGGCGCAGACTCAGCTTGCTGAGTAGCTTTTGGGGGTGACAGTAGATAAGGGGGTTTAGTATAGGGGGTTACTGTAAAAGGACACAAATGCCAAAAAGGACAGGGGGAAAGTGGTAGTATATACATAGTCCACTTTTGTTTCCCCTAAAGAAATAGAGGGGAAAAAGTGATTTTAGGACCGACTTTTTGATTAAATAGCCAACATTTACAAAATCGACAATGTACACAGGAAAAAAAGAGTGGTAGTATATAATAGAGCCGACGAAGATATATAATAGTTACCACTTGTTTCCCTCTCAGGAAATAATTACCCACTGGAAAAAGTGGTAGTTTAATTAGAGCGACGGATAGAATTTTATAACCGCGCCATCATTCAATATTTTTAATAGTATCCACAGGGGGAAAAGGTGGTAGTATATAATGAGGGCGACGAAAGGTAATATAGTACCACTTTATCCACATGGAAAAGTGCTAGTTTATATTGAGCGACGGATAGAATTTTATGAAACCGCCATCATTCAATAATTCGATAGTATCCACAGGGGGACAAGTGGGGTAGAATATATAACAACTATCATCGAATAAAATAGCCATCATTTTACAAATCGACAATGTACACACAGGGGAAAAAAAGTGGTAGTTATATAAGAGCGACGAAATAACCAGATCAAATGAACTTTATTTTTTCTCTTCTTTATATTGTCCAACACATAAAGGCTCTTTTTGTAAAATCGCAACATTGAAAAACTTTTTTTCCACCTGAGGGGAAAAAGTGTACATTTCCACGTGTTCTCCCGAAAAGCTGCACGTTCAGCGGGGTGTCCTGGCCCTTTCAAAATGGCCGCCATTGTTTTATGTAAAACCGCCATTATAATTCATCACAGATAGAAGTTTTATTCACGACTACACGAAATCAGATTTTGACCTTTCTGTGACTTCTATTTCTAGTCGTCCAAGTGGCCGTCACAAGAGGCATATTTTTGATAAATGAACTTAAAATGGCCAAATTGTTGTAAATAAGAACCATGGGTGTAATTTGGGGGGCTCAAAGATTTTATTCATTGCATTTATATTTTACGTACAGGCTTGTTGTTAAAGCTGGCGGTGATTATATTCGCGCGCTCTAGGGTACGTAAATTAGAAAGAAAAGCGAACTATTACCCTTCTTTCGACGTTTATGTAAAACAACACTTTCTAATAATAACCCAAATCATTTCCAAGCTGTAACAATTATTAAAGTGGGTATTGATTGGTCCAGAGAGTTAGTGTTTATTTACTGGGGAATGGTTACTACTTTGGCCATATAATGTAGTTTAAACGGGACTCTATAATAGTTCATAGGAAGAAACCAAGCTCATAGGCAACCTGATACAATAAAAGCATAAAACTGGGTGTGGACTGTATTTTAGGACTACTCAGTGACGTCATTAGTGTTTCCCAGTAAAAAATAAAAAAATAGTTTATGAAAGAAGTGAAAAAGATTTATATATGTAGAGGAAAATTAAATATGGCGACCTAAGTTTCTTTCGAGCACATAAAGTGCTATCTTCTTTTTTGACTTTGTACCACTGTCTCATTCTCCCGTTCTACTGCCGAGATCATCCATTCCAGCTTCAAATCGTGTTGAGAAGTCTGCAAGTGTTCAGACAAGTACGAGAGAAAATTGCGGCAAAGTAAGTGATAAAATAGTTTTCTTATGGTATTTATTATGTCGAAAAAAAGACGTGTGTGGGGGCGTTTTTCTTCTTGAATTATTCCCGGAGTGGGTATAACGCCGCCAGTCATGAGTTAAGATATGTCACGCCCAAATAGACAAGTATTAATTCCCTTTTTGGGCTCTCAAAATATTACTCGAATTCTTAATCCCTTCAATTTGGCAATTTTAGTACAAAAACACACCCTCCGTCCGGGCGGCCATCTTGGAAGGCTACAGGTTTAAGCCCCACTTCAGGAAGGTAAAAAACTTTATTTAGTTTGTCCTGGGATAAAATTCATCTATAAATGAAAATACAATGGCAGTTTTTTCATTAAACAATGGCGGCCATTTTGAAAATAGGCCAGTAGGGCTAATATGCATCTTTCGGGGCGGAAAACATA
>JAMKCH010085722.1:0-73450 GCA_023653785.1 Ophioderma brevispina | reverse complement strand
GAAGAAAGTTAATACTTTTTTCATTACCCAGTGTGAAGTTTAGACCAGTGAAGGTCCTTTTTAATTTTATGAACAAAACGCTCCAAATGTGGTATACCATATTAATGAACAAACGTTGTCAATGGAACCATTTAGTTATCGCTTCTACTATCCAAACGGCTGAACCGATATAAAATCAACATTTATAGAGTTTTTGGTGATATGTTTCCCCATGTGGACCGGGAGGAAAACATCATATGAAAAAAATCGAACCATGGGTCACCCACTTAATCACTTGCTTGAGAAATGTTTATATGATTCTATTCTAGGTAACATTGAGCTGCTCATTCCAAATCTGTTTTATCTTTCAGTGTTTATTGATGTTTAATCATTGAAGACAGCAAAATCAATTAAGAATACCAAAGGAGCCAGCAAGCAAAAATAAATACAAAAAACAACATGAAAGGTTAGCACAAATTGAGTATTATGAAACAAAAAAAAGTTGCCTCATGCAGCCACATTCAAAGTCTAAAAATCAAACCTCAATTACGAAATGAGAAGAAAGTTTTACCCTTCTTCTTAGCAATATAGTATTCAATTTCTCTGTTAGTTTTAATATACAAATTCTACAGTCACAAAATTAGGCTTTTTGTTTTTGAAAAACCTGCACAATAATATAATATAACACATTAAAAGAGATGAGTTAAGAATTTATCACCTTCAACACCAAACATTTTGGTCAATGTTGAAATAGAAAAAGTACATGTCATGTTAAACCTAATGGTGTTGATGATCTAATCCCAAATTGGTTGACCATTTTCACATTCACAAAACACAGAGTATCGTTTGCAGGCGAATGTCTTCAGAAAAGCGCAATATGAGGAGTCCCTTATCTTGATCTTAAAAGAAAATCTAAAAAGCAATGCCCTATGAATGTTTTGAAATAGAAGGACCTAAGGCGAGATCAATAGAAAATTTTTAAAATTCTCCGCAGATGAATTTGTTCCCAGTCCAAATTCAGAGGATCGTCAGTAAACTCTTCCCAAAAAGAGGATACACTTTTCAGGAACCACACTTATCAACAAAATAGAATAAGATGCCTTGGTATTTTCTGAGTACTAAGAAGGTCTTCAACAACACTATAAACAACGTTCATATTAAAAAATTACTCGGAAAGGGGGTGTTGCAATCCAAGCAGTAGGGATACTTTTCATCACAAAATTATATTTTTTTCTACCCTATGAGAAATGTTAAAATTCAAGAATTAATTCCTCAAATAATTTGCAACCTGGGTGCGGAGGATTATTAGCATAAATAAAAAAAAAATACCTTATCACACACAATCCTCATAGTAGAAGTACTGCTTGGATTTGGATCTTATATTCCTGTTAAACCATAAACTCTGGCAAGCCCCCAAATCGGAATAATTGATACCACAAGCATTTTTCACAGGCTTTTTCACGGAAATATATAACAAGTTCTAGAGCATCCGCCATTTGAGTATTATTCAGCTTTATTCGACAAATATTCTCTGGGGCATATGATAACCATAAACATATCCTATGGTCTAATGACGAACCACTCAATGTTTTCCATAAATACATAATCGTATCCACAAAGAAGTTTCACCCAGGACATTTCTGGGACTAAAGCGAAAGTATAGGGGTCAATAATGGCTAAGGCCACACAATGGGAAGTCATTGCAAAGGCATTTTCTTTTTACCTCTATCATTACCCCCCATTCCAAATGAACTTATAAAACAATTGTTAAGCTCTTTTAAAAAAGTATAAGGATTTTAATACACAAAACAGAAACAAAGATTTAGAGCAACTGAGCAAAATGAAGAGACTTAATAACACATATTTTCCCAATTATAGAAAGATTTCTGGTAACTGCCAACAATGTAAGGTAATATGTATCGTTGTACCTTCGATCTGTTAAGCTTTAACCTTTATAATGAGATCAAACAATAACTAGGCTTAAGGGAAAATTAATCCCAAAGTTTTGAATCGTTTAGTTTGCCAAGTAAGCCCTTGTGTAGAGAGGGGAAAAATCTAGGAACCCTTTTTTGCACCGATCCAAATGGCTTCAGATTGGACAAATTGATTGTAATCCCGAACAGTGCGCCAAATCTATCCAGGTATCAAAAACCCAGTTATCAAAGAGGTAGTTGGAACCCCTAAAAAACATGTGGAGTATCTGCCAAACAGGGAAATTTTTAACTCCTATCCTCTATTGGAAACCTTCTATGTTAACCATTTTGTCTAATAGCGAGGGCCATCGTTTCATATCACCATCAAGAATAAATAGGCGAAATGGGGCCAACTTGAAAAATTCTCTATTCATTATTAATCAGCTTCTGTAAAAAATACAATATAACCCACATAAACTTTTTTACATGAATAAATTGTGTTTTATCCAATTGATGAAGTGTATCACCAAAAGTAAATGTTTTAAACATGCCCCCCCCCAGCAAAAAGTCATGACTAACGCTATCAAAAGCTTTTTCAATATCAAGGAGCAGAATTGCCCCGGGAATTCAGAAGTCAGTGGATTCAATAATATCAATAATTAAACGAACATTATACCAATATTCCTCCCTTTTTAAGGAAACCTGATTGATCAGAATGAATGAGGTTGGACAAACACTTTTTAATCGGTTTGCCAAGGTCTTCGCAAAAATTTTATAGTCAAACAGCAACAAAGAGATAGCCTATAATTTTTTTAATATATGAGGATCTTTATCTTTCTTTGCCAGCAAAAGTATTATGCCAATTCTTTGAGATTGTGACAAAAGCCCATTTTCCATAGAAATTATAAGAATTTATCAACATATCAGAAATATCCCACCAAAAAACAATTATAAAATCCCGTGGGGAAACCATAATACCCTGGGGTATTATTATGTTCCATTGAAATGAGAGTAAGTACAATTCTGTCTTTGAAATGGTTGCTCGAGAAGTTTTTTGAAATCATCAGCAAGTTAGGGATTTCAATACCATCAAGAAATGAAACCAATGTTCTGATTCAAACATAGGATTAATATAAGGTTTTGATAAAAATTTGAAATCCCTTCCAAAATGCAGAATGGTCTAGAGATGACAACATCCCTTATCATCTTAATTTTTGAATACTTCTTCTTCTCCCCAATTCTTTTTCTAAATTACAAAAGTCTTTCCGAAACTTTTCGCCCTTCTTCAATCCATGGTTCGAGAAGAGAACGAATATTAAACATTGGTCTCCAAAATCTTAAAATTTTATTTCAATGGGCCTCAAGACACTCCAATTGATTGAAGAACGAATTGGATGGATCATTGTTAAGATGAGTTTAAACCGTTCCATTTCATTCATAAGTTTTTGATTTCGCAACTTTCCTTTCTTTTTTTCTTCTTGAACCATACTCAATGCACACCACTGAATAGTGCACTTTAATGTTCCCATAAAATATTAGGATTGCTATCAGAATCCGATGAATATCCTTGAACTCACGAATTTTTTGTTCTTAATTAATTTAATCAAGACAGCATCATTATGCAAAAGTTGCAGTTAAGTTTCCAAAACCCCCTGCCTTTCGTGGCTGGACCACAGTAAATTGCCCAATGAACCAAGAATGATATGACTGAACCCCAGGCAAAATTTTTGAATTCAGACAGTTATTGAGCAGATTGTCCGAAACCAAGATAAAATCCAATCTAGATAAAACATTGGGACGCTGGTGCCTGGATACTGTTTCAACCTTGGATGCGAAAATATCTTCCAGATGTGCATAAAATTAAATTTTCCATCAAGACAGGAGATCATTTACTTAGTTTGACATTCAGAATGATGTTGTTTACCACATTGGTTTAATCTAGAGGGCCCAACCACCAGCATTTAACATCCCCCACGATAAATAAAGAAGAATAATCAAATGATCAACTTTGGGCAAAAAAAATCAAAAAAAAACCAAATTGGGATATCATTATTCGGGGCATAAAGATTGACAAAAAACTAAATGGTAAACCAATTAATTTGAAATAGATAAAATCAAAAAACGACCATTGGGGTCACTGTAAAGGGAATCTGAAAACAGTGAAAGTGATTACGAATTAAAATGGAAACCCCCTACTATGGAAGAATGGCTGCGGAAAACCAAGCTGTTTTCCCCCATGATTTTTCAAAAATTCTCATCGTTAACTGTAGAGTGTGTTTCTTGGAGGAAGGAAGGGGTGCGAAAACAATGTCCCTATCGATAGAACGCAAGTAATGAAACACTTTTTCGTTTTACATAATCTTGTATTCCACGACAGTTAAATGTGCTTAATTTAAGAGCATATTTACAATATGCAGGAACACTTATATTAAAAGTGCATTTTTACACAATCATACATACTGTGATGTCCGACTTAACCCATGTACGGAAACACCCAGAGAAATTTTAGATTGATGGTACATATAAAAGGGAGGAATATCTGTGGCCTGCATGATAAAAAACACTTAAATAAAATAATCATTGGGTACAAATAGTTAAACATTGTTGATCTGAAAAGATTTTGCTACCAGAATGAAAAGGATGAAAGTGCTGCTACATTCAAAAAGTGATTGGAAGGAAAAAAACAGATTTAAACAAATCAAAAAAAAGAAAAATTTTTTTCAAAATTGAAAACAACATTAATTGAGACGCGCAAAAGCCACGAACTTATTTTTTTGTTTTTCTTTTTTGACAGGGCCCAAATCAAACGAGACAGCCCTGAAATGCGGACAAGAGCAAGCAAGCGCATGGGTGACGATCAAAATCCAACAATGCTCTCTTAGAGCCAGCAAATTGAATATTGAATAAATACACAAAAATTATTGACACACCCAAAAAATGAATGGCATATATCCAAATGCATATGTAAGCCATCAGTAGTGAAACTCAATATTTAACCCTCTGCATGATCCTGTATAAGATGGCTAAAAAGTCCAAGAGTCCGATCGGAAGGCATGTAATACACGGAGTCATATTGGTCCACAATTGATGTGTCAAAATAAAGATCAGCGAAAAAAAAAAAAAACACGTGAAGTTTGTTCAAATGTGCATAAAGTCTGTGCCAAAATCAGCCGAAAAAAAAAAAAAAAAGTACCTGAAGTCTCCAAAGTTCATGGAATAAGGTTCATGTAAAACAAAAGGAACATGGCAGGGCCCAAATAATGAGATATTTGCAATAAACACCTGAAGTTCGAAGCACCACTGCGACTTAAAAATCCAGGAAATTTAAACATGAGAAACAGTTCAGTCTGCAGCAGCAGACAAGACGGACCATCCACTCTGTACTAATGGTAGCCGTGGTAGACGAAGAATGGTTTCTTCCCCCCTTTCCTGTGAAGTCTTTTGAAGCAGTCATTTTCTCCTTGCGTAGTTGGAGCACCCTTTTACTAAAGTCTTCCGACACAAAGTCTTATTCCCATGGTATTCAGACGCTTTGAACTTGGCAACACATGCCTTACGCACTCTTTCCTCTAATAGCGAAAAAGATTGCCAAACGCAAGTGAATGACACGGCGGTTTGTTAGGAATGGTTATCTGATGTCTGAATGTGGGGGTACGGTGACACCGCTCAATGACGCTTCACAGTTAATGTCCATCAGACCAACGTAGTGGTTGCAAGATATCTGAAACACTTTCCTGTTTAAGACAACTTCATTTTCCACTGGCCCTTTCTTTCTCACCTTCAGGAACTCCAAACAGCACAAATTGGTCCCCTTCTCCCCCTATTTTCAAGGTCCATCCAAATTCATAGACATTGCCTCTTTCTCATCCGTAAGCTTTTTAATTGCTAACTTTCAAGTTGGCAATTTCAAAATTGACGCGCCAGGAAGTTTTTTCTAAATGCTCCGTAAGCTTAGTAAGTACGTCTCCAAGCTTGGAGAATACAACAGCAGTTTCAATTCGCTGTTCAAAAGCGGCTCCTCCAAACTCCTTTAAAGAAGTCTAAAAAACCATCCTGGGAGCAGTTCATGCGTGCAAGTCCAGCGATTTCAGTGCGTTACTGTTGATCATGGGCGCTTCCATATGTGTTGACCTCCGACCTCCATGCTAGCGCTCGTGTTGTTGTGTGCTGTATCCCTGTTGTTTGAACGATCGGTAGATTAATCACCGAGTTTTGGTTTCTTCGTAGGAGCTTTTTCCGGCGATATGTGCGTTCCGGTTTCCTATGTGGATTCGTGAGGACCCATGATGTAACCAGATTTCACTTAGACTTAGAAAATATAAAAACCACAAATACCTGAGCGTTGCTGTATTTTGGAGTGTCAAAAACGCCGGAAAAAAACAAGACACGACTTTCCACATTGCCGGCTGGAACTGAAGAGCGCCCCCGCCCCGCTCATTCAAATCTTGTTGATGACCACTTTCACTTTGTTATGGCTCTGAACATTATGAGATATGGAAGATGAAAATTAACTGCGGTAGTACCTCTAATATACCGTTAACAAATTATTATGATACGAAATTAATTACAACGTGGATATACATCACATAAGGAAAAGTAAAAAATTCAACGTTAACAAAATTTTTAAAAAACAGGAAATAAGATGTTTTATGGCCGCTTAAAGACACTGACGGAAGGTGCCTCTCTAATGTTAACAAGAAGCGTGTTCACATAGGACCATGGCGTTGAAGATTGTCTCCAAATTTTACTTCGACACCATCGATCATGATATATTCTCACTTGCCAAACTCCATCACTATGACATTCGTGGCTTCCTAGATCTTTCCTTGATCTTCTCTCCAGCAGCTATCCATCAGACTGCAATTCACTTCTTTTGATTCACACTTTCTGATTGTCTCCCAGTTTCTTACGGTGTACCTCAAGGTTCTATACGGAGTCCCTTGCTTGTTCTCCTCTATGTCAATGATATTTATTCATCTTCCAAATATTTCTCCTTTGTATTATTTGCCGATGATATCAACATATTTCACTACATATCACACAAAAACCTTAACACATGCATATTTAACAAAGAGTTGATCAATGTGTCCAACTGGTTTAAAGCTAACAAGCTTTCGCTTAATGTATCCAAAACAAATATATTCACTTCACAAAGAAAACACATGACACACCACCAACCAAAATCATGAATGATATACTGAATGAATATACTCATTCACTCAGTAGACCATACAAAATTTCTAGGTTTAATGATTGACCAATTCTTTTTCCTGGAAATATCACATCTCAAAAACTACATATCAAATTTCTAAGAACATCGGGATTCTTAGAAAACACCCTTCCACAACATATTTTATTCTCACTATACAACACACTAATACTATCGTACATATATTACAGTAACATAACTTGGGCAAATCAATAAGGTATGATAGAAGCTGTTCATGGAGAGATTATACACATAAAGAAGGATTTTGTATCTGACACGTTCTTTAACAGGCCAAAAGTGACCAAAAGACCGAATTCTGGTCACGACTGCATGCGAACACCAAACGCGTATCTTTATTTTCCAAGCGCTGATGGAGCCTTTTTAAAATCTACAGTATTTCGTTGGCGCCGCGTATAGTAATGAAATCATACATAATGACATACAGATCAGAACACTACCTGTGATTGTGGAACAGAACCACAGACAATGTAACATCTTTTGGTCTGCCCAATTCTGGAGCAACAATGCACAGACAAGGTCCTTGCAGAATTCAGTGAAGCAGCCAGACATTGTACACACCTCTTACTGGATCATTTTGAGAAGCACTGTGTTTGCATACGATAAGAAGATCGAACGGAAACGCGGACATAAAGGAATATGTCTGTGACAATAACAGATCTGTAGTGACTGTTCATGTTTGTCTCCTATGTACTTCCAGAAAGAGCTACAAATACTTAAAGTATTACTCTATTAAATACCTTAAACTCATCTCATGGCTCATGTTTTTAGCGATTTGTAATAATTTCTCTTTTTTCACGGAGTTAGATTATGATATTGTTACTTGTATATTGTTTCTTGATCTGTATTATATTTAGTATCTGGTTGTAATAGTATTTGTTGTTCTTGTTGTTATATTTGTTATGGTTATTGGTCACATTTAGTGATTTGGAGCTACATTTTCCCATCGTAGATCGAGATTTCTTTTTAAATTTCATCAATATCAGAAGCGATTGAATATTAATGTAATGTGAAAATGCTAAAAAAGGAAAATGTCATCAATATCAGAAGTGATTGAATACTAATTTAATGTGAATGAAAATGCTAAAGGAAATTTTCCATCTTTAAGAGAATGCAATTGGAAAAGGAATGGTAGAAAAAAAAAGGGACTTCTTTCATTGGAAGAGTAAGCGTTAAGTAAAAAAGTGACCACTTCACAAGTGCGCCTACAAGAAGGCCCTTACCCCCCCACCAAGGGCCCTCTAATGGGAACAAATCCCGGATGACCAACAATAACGATGATTTTTACTCCATCGGACTGCCTCGCCTAATTTTATCTTTTAAATTTGTCGCCTGAGTGTATAGTTCCCTACAAGCAAATTAGTCAATCTCCAAAATGGTTACATAAACAAAACAACAGATCTTTAATGTATTCTTGTATAATCATAAGCATGATAAAACGAGGGTTGAGAAATAGTGGTATTTTTCAATATTGTAAAGTGTTAAAAGAAAAATGGTATGGATATTAGAGAGAGCATTGAATAGTCAAAACGCAGCTAAGGAAGAGTGAGGTTCATAACTCATCTAAGGGTGTTGCAGTGGAATTTGATTCAATTTGTCGAAAAACTACATTGAATTTTTTTCTTGAGAGTACGCGTAGGGAATACTTCAACGAATTGAAAATGCTATCTTGGTTTTGACAGATTTGCGTATCAGGTTGCGATTCACAGAAGGTAATAAAATATGCCAATGTTCATGTTAGGAACCATAGCGTCAGAATGGGGAATTCGAACAAAGGAGCCTTGCGTAGATTGAATTTCTGAATACTTTTAACGAAGAGAGGGCTTAAATCTTGAAATGAAAAGGCGTTATTATCCGCCGAGTAAAAAATGAGATACCATAAAGGGAAAGTGTAAATGCGCAATCAATGCCTATATCATAATTATTAAATAAAAAAAACTTGGTAAAATTAAATCCTAATCTGAAATTATTATGAATTGTTACAAATTAACAGATAAAATAACGTTCACCCCATGTGAAGAATATTACTTCAGGGTTTTCCAAGATTAATCATTATTTTTGAAGGTTCCCTTAGATCTATTCACAAAGTACACTAAAAGAAATGATTTTGATATAAGATTCATACTATATAACTGTTACGTAGAGCTGAAACATTTCAATCCGATGTGCTTCACCAAGATGTGATCGCCGATGATGATGTTAATGGTACAAATGCATTCTACCTATAAGGCGTAGCTTATGGCAACATCTCAATATAAAATACAATACAAATAAAAAGCTTTAAAATAGCAATACAGCATTGTAGAAGCGTGCTGTAGATGGAAGTGAAGCAAGCTACTCGAGGCGCTAACACTTTACAGCCGAGAGCTGAATCAGCGTGGAATTTAACATGCGCGTTTTAAGTAAATAAGTCTTCAAACTTACATGGACTCCTGCAAGGAATACTTAGATCGGAAGTTTGGATTTCATGCCTTTTCATAAGAAGTAGTCAGTAGAAGGGACACGACTTTTTAGAGTTGTTGTCAAAAATCTTATATTCAGTCGTTGATATTTAAATCGTAATTTAATTTGACGCGTGTAAGTGTTAAGCGACTTGGTCGATACGTCAACCTAGATGTCTAGACCTAACATACGGCTAAGGCTAGGTGTATCAGCGGGTCAGCACGTGATTTGGAATGATAAATATAAGTCCGAAGAGGCCCTTAAGTGTTGCTGGATTGACTGCGGTTTCAATCTTGCTCTCTATGTGTTTTTAAAGGCTGACTCAGAGATTTGAAAATACAATTTTTATGTAGTAATTAAAAAGAGTCATCTAGAACTAAAGTTATCACCTTAAATCCTCAATTCCAAAGTTAGAGAGATGAATTTCAAGTTTTCAGTTTTCATGCAGAGCAATTATGCACAGTATAACAGGCCATAGTAGACCCTGTATATTAACAAAAATTCTGGATTCGGATTTTATAGCAAAATTGTGATTTTCTATATGCACGACTTCGATTGAGATTAGGTATTTCCACCGCTGATTAACATGATTAATGTGTGAGACAAGCATTATGTATACAAAAACACGATTGGAAAATTGATGGGCGTTCTATCTGAAATATTGATTCAGCCTTTAACTGAGGAATTGGATTTTTTCCCCTACCATTTTTAAATTTGGGGAATACTAGATCCTTATTGGTGTAATAATACCTTAGCCTCTGTCTCTGTAAATAATTGTATCATTAGGTAATGCATTGGATGAAGTAATATAATAAAGCTGATTTGAATTGATGAATCTGTTGAAATGGGATATATGCTACATTGTATCTGACTTGCCCTTGTCATTGACAGTTTTGTTCAGAAGGTACATCCTTATATTTAGCTTTACCGGAAACTCTTCAGGATGTAGAACAAACCCGAATTCAAAGAAGGTTATTTCGGTTTTAAACGTAGTATTGAAACATTCTAAACAGCTGGAGGAAATTACGAAAAAGTTATTGGTTCGTGTAGGAGTGTCACGAATGAGAGAATCCTATGATGAATGCAGATACCCACTGTTCATGTTATTATGTTCACCAGCGTGCTACACGCATTATTTGTTTCAGTGCTATATCCAAAGTCTATGTTCACGGTTAATTCTGTATACTGTTTACGTGCAAGCTAGGACAGTTAGGGAGGATGCGAAGAACCACAAAGCTAAAAGCAGTAGACTAGCAGTTCGGCGTTAGACCTTAATTTCTTCGCACCCTCCCTACTATGTAATAGGGCCTCTCAGTTCCCTTACAACGGTTTATTATTCGTAGTTTAGACTATACACTACAACCGCGTTGTTTTTTTAAACGTTAAGTGTTGTTTAACGGGAGAATCGAACAACCAAAAGGGTTTAAAATATGACATACCGTTTCATTGTATTACGCGCTTGACCCCACGTATTGACGTTATGCGAGGTTAAACCCGTGTGTCAAACCGCGCACCGTAGTTGTCAGCTATGTATATCGCTTTGCTGCGTGTCATTGTGCTGAACTTGATGTACAATTTTATACTTGTATAGGAGGCATTTTGTCGCATTTATGGGCCACCAGTGATTTGCTAATCAGTAAATCGGAAAAAAAACATCATCAATCAGATTCTTGTTGGATGTTTTGTAACACGTATCATAACACACGTACACGTAAAAGGACTGAAGCAAACTAAAAAATTTGAGGACAAATTGGACATTTTATCATTAATGTCTACCGCCTATTATGCAAAACACGTAATTAAATGTAAGATTCAGATCTTTGAGCAATGGGTGTGGTGTGTCTCTCTTTTTGCCAGTTTTTCAGTTTGTAAAAAAATACTTTAAAAGATTTACAGGACTTATATCACTAACGTCCACTGAACCTTCAAAATCACTGACAAAATATCACGGAGCGGACACCTCCTTGGTTTAGTGGGAAATGCTCTAGATCTGACAACAAAAATAGCGCTACATCAATTTTGCTCTAGTGACGTAGCCGGAATCATTTTTAAGCATATTACTTAAGCTATTACTTAACATTAGATAAATGTATTTAGCTTTTTTTATCCAACAATCGCGATACGACAAACAAACAGTATGGGTCTTAAAAACCTACATTTATTCTTTAGGTAAACATTGGGAATAATAAAAAAAACCTTATATTCGATACAAACAAACAACAGATAACAAACGGAGCTATCTTAAAATTGACACATGTCTTTGTTGCAGCGTAAAGAGTAAGAAATAAGGCATTAAGGTTCAGCTTATCCATTATATTGGATCACAGTTTATAGAGGAATCAATTACAATTGTAATGTTGAAATGAAAAAGAATTGCTACCCCAACAGTTTACAATACTACAATAAAGTCGCCATAGCGATGACCAGCATTAAGTACCATTTAGAATGCGAATTCTTAATGTACGGTTGTCAGCGATTCAGGACTTGGGATGAAAAGAATATTAACATAGCCATGTAATGCTACTATATGAAAATTAAATAATAAGTAATGGCTAATATTTCTTCTCCAGTCTAAATAATTTGCCATACCTTGGATAGACTGATTAAAACCACATTATGATAACCAAACAAACCTAACGATTTTAGGCTAACAACTGAAGAATTTGCCAGCTTGCTAGTAATTCACCTCGAGAGCCTAGAGTGATCACTCCAAAAAGAGTGAAATTAGCTTTCCTAAAGAATGGAGTGTGAAATTTATTCTAAAAAATGTGGAATTAGGCAGGTTTTTAAAAACTTTTTTAGAAAAGAGATAAATGGTACTCTGCATTTGGAAGTAGTAAAAATGGTAAATAATTTACTACCTTTGTGTTACAAAGGAATTGGTGATTGACATTGCCTAGTCTGACCATGTAATCAACGAATTCAACCGTATCATTGCCTTAGCATATGCCCTATATGTCAATCAGTGGAAGTTAAATTATGTCCCAACATTGTTTTATTCATACGTGTTGTCGTAATCCCTTGGGACATGACATACGCGCGTGCGTATTTCCTTGCGGAACGGCGCGTACATGCGTGATGCGGAAGTACAGATAGGCAATGATATTGACAATCAATTTTGACAATCAATTTTAAAATTTTTAATATTTTTATTTTTAAACTTGCATTTTAAAAACATCTTTTCATCGATGATACAACTACCACTGTTGGACGATTGCTAGTGCAATTTATTTGTATTTATCTGAGAGACACTGCAATTTTGGCCTACTTTGAGAAAAGTTATTGATGCCACGGTGAGTCATTGTTGCAATCGTGATTGAAAGGCATGTTGACTTTTGTTATTTTGGAGCTTAAGCACGTTTAATTTATCAATTATGAGGGATATTGGTGAAAACAGAGGAAAAAATCAGTGCTTCTGTGTAGTGATTGAATACAGGTTACAGAGTCTATGAGTAACAGCGGACCAAAAAACTCCCATTGACAGACAGCACTCTGGCCCCTCAATAATATCCGACACCAAACGTACACTTATATATAACCTTTTCCTGAAATTCTCCTCCAACCTGATCTTGTAATTACTATGACCGACAAAATGAATAGGATAAAAATAGACAGGAAACGACGTAAGATATTATAGAGCATTATGTAAAGCGGCTATTTTCACTCAAAATCACCGGGTAGATTTTTCTATGGTACCATAGCAAACAGGTCATGGTTATTGACTGAAAATGAATAGTAACACCAGATTATGGGAAGGTTAGGATAATTTTCATAATATGCCTCACTAATTACGCAGCCATGCAAGCTAATATCAAAATGAGAGCATACAACGTTAAAAACACATTAGAAAATATTAACACGGGTCTTGTCTGAATATGCTGTTTGTTACAATAGGAACGTTAAGCTATATAATTTTTGAAAGAATCATGTGTAATATAATTTAAAAAAAAAGCCATATGCCACATTAAGAGCCATTTTGGTAAAAAGGAAGTTTAGTTATAAAATGTCGATAATGATAATGGCGATACAGAATATGATAATAATACTATAATAGATTCGATATATATATTATATATTTAAATATATAGTAGATTTATATTATATATAGATATATTACACAGAGTTAGTACATTTAGGCACACTTTATTGTGAAAAATTGAACACTCAAATATTAAAAAATGTTCAGATCTCCCAAAACCCAAAATGTCAGTTAGAACCTAGTAGTTTTCAGCTCACGATTGTTACGTATTGATAGACACCACTGTAATGATTTCTTGAAGTCACTCGACTTCCGGAGTCATATCAATTGTTTTAACAGAAAGCGGGCTTCAGTGTTCAGTGTGATACTTTTCACAATCACGCAATTAGCAAGGGACACAGTCATACCAAACACCTAAAGACGAAATCAAACTGCAATTTTCGTAATGTTTGCAAGGGCCAGGGCATCTTAACTAAACCGACTAGGTGGAATCAAACTGACATTTATTTAAAAGTTTCATGAAACTCAGCAAAAACATACGAAACACAGGGGTAAATGTTTTGATCTTTTGTAAACATGATAACTTTTAATCCTGTTACTGTTTGATAAAAATCGCTGCTTGACTGTTCCAATAATTGTAAACATCTGACATTGAATAAGGCCACACATTCCTATTCCCGATATGAAGGTCTGAATGCTGGGTGAGGTGTTGCCTGCGTGTTGGTCTCGGATGCCATAGGTAATCGTGATGCGTGCACTAGTGATCGTTACAACCCATTTGTCCATCTTTATCTGTATAGCTTTGGCCGCACACAAACTGTTGCATTTCAAGAATGGGTAGAGAGAGAGCGAGATATAATTAAGAGAGGATTGCGTATCATAATATCAAGTGGTTATCTTAGCATTTATATGTTTAGACTTTTGGAGCAGGTGTTAAGGCATTGGACTGAACAATTATTTCTATAGGTGACAAGGGTTGCAATTATAATCTCATTTTACCAAGCCGTACAACAGAACGGTCTTGTGCCTTTTATAGGTCCCCTCTATTGCTCTTTCAATGCCTTCATATAAATGAGATCTAGTCCAGAGAGTGGAAATCTCGTATAAATGGACCTAAATTTCATTTGGATTTAGCTATGTCAAGTCATAATCAATGCATGGTGTCACATGCACTGTATTTGGTACCTCATTCAGATCACGTGCCTGTGTTCCTCCTCTATTGCTCTTTCAATACCTCATATGAGAGCTAGTCCAGAGAGCATGGAATCTGGTATTTAATGGGCTGAATTCATTTGGATTAGCTATGGTCATGTCATGATCAATGCATGTTGTCACATGCACTGTATTTGGTACCCATGCTTGATCACATGACCTGTGTAGCCCCTGCTGTTGCTCTTTCAATACCTTCACATAAATGAGAGCTAGTCCAGATAGCAGGGGTATATAATACGAACTGTTATACTTAATGAAGTACGTATCTCACTTTTGGTTGGTTAAAATCCTGGTTGCTGTACTTGGATTTTTTTTTCTATTTAAGGAGTGGCTTTAAGTGGTAGAATGAAATCTTATTTGAAAGGCTTCAGTGCCTCCTTCGAGCAGGATTTTTGAGATTTAGATTGAATATAACTTTTTTAAAATTCTTTGCAAGCCCTGTTCTTTTAAAGTGGAAAAACAATAGGGTGAGACAAATTAAACCTGCTTGGCTTGAACAACGATAGATGCAGCAAGACAATCGCCTCCAGTTACGTGAATGAATTGCACTTAAGCCAACTCATCATGCATTAGTGATCTTAGAAATGTTCTCTTTGCCGGATCCCTTCGGCACATTTATCATTGTCTATTTGAAATCAGGGTTAAATTGAAGGCAGGATGACTGTACAGTAATGCTTGCAGTCAAAAGACAGTACTTGTCTCATTTGTAAAGTTTGTGCAACGAAATTTGATATTTTATACTCAGAAATTTAGGATAAACTATCCCGTTTCGCATCTGTTACAAGGAGGTATCAATTTAAAACTTGTTTTGTATGTACCTGAATTTTGAAACTAATTCAATTTTGATCGAGAAATACGAGTTGTACGTTTGTCGGAACGGATCACAAACATGTATTGCATCTTTAACTGGTTTCTAGATAGCACAACAAGATAATCTTATTTGAGAATTGTAAATACTTTTTGCGTGCATGTGATGCCGCTGATTGATATATTTGGTTTATTTTGGCATGAATATTTTGAATTCACAACAGATTCAATCAGATAGTCAGATAAAGTGATGTAGGTTTGTTTGAAAAAAAACAATCATCGAACCTGTCTTTTATGTGAAATACAATAATTGCTTTTCATGGGACTAGTTAACGGGATTACATTAAAATGGAAAATAACTAATTCGTTTATTATAGACGGTGAGTTACAATAAGGCCTGACTTTCATAATATTTTCAGTCGAAGCGACCCAAACCATTCGACTCAGTCAATTCAACCCTTACCAATTCGGTCCAATGTCAATTTGGACCCAAAGCAAACATGCATGTCAATTCGCTATTGCGTGTATTTTTTTTTTTAAAGATAACTTTATCAAATGGCAATATCCTTTGTATAAAAAAGCGCCTGCCCAAATCGCCTTTAACTCCACCCAGCCTATAAAAACACAACATACACAAGATAATCTTCGCCTGTTTATTCATATTAAACACACTTCACTCACGTAAGAACAAATCATGTCATGTCACAACCTCACTCAACATTTGCTAAATAAAATTGCTCAACAAAGAAATGTGTTAATCAAGAGCTTCACAAAGTAAGATGCCAACTTCACAGTTGTTCAACAGTTGTGTTAGGCAACTATTAAAAACTTCTTTGCAAAATATCGAAATGTTGAAAAATTATATTTACTCAACTACTTTACAAATGCATTTGCAACTACGTTGTGTAGAATTTACTCAACAAAGTTAACTTTTGGCTCTTGCACACAGCGTTGAGTAAAATGTTGAGTAAAGTTTTATATTTGCAGTGTATGGTTATATAAAAAAATCAAGCAACTAATATTAAATAGTAAAATTACTATTAAACTAAAAGAAGTCATTGAGTTGAAATATTGAGAATACAATGAGGGTACTGTAATCATTGAAATATAGTATCAATGAAAATGGAGTGAGGTGATGAATAAAATATTACTAAATAAAAAACTGGCGAGAGATGTACTTACACAAAAGACAAGAAGATAAGTCTGTACATAAGCATTGCAAAACAGAACAGAGAGACAAAAACTACAAGCACATACAAAGACATACGACTAAGGAGAAACATAAAGAGATAACTACAACGCACAGAAAGAATGAGAAAAAAGAGGCCATACATAGACAATGCTTAAAAGAAAGGGTAATACAAGAAGCAGAATTAACGGTCGCCTCTATCTAAGGTGCGCGATTTTACCATTACGTCAACTACGTAGGATGAATAGTCAGCATTACCGGGGGGCCACCAATTGGTTCAATTCCAATGGCACAGTTTTAGTGAAACCCAATAAAAAAGGAGTTTAACCCAGTTGTGTATCGTGTTGTTACGAAACGGGTTTCACTGGAAACACATTTAAATCGAAAACAATAAAAAAAAATCTTAACAGTAGACTAGAGAAGTTGAAATCCACCATCTACTGCCTTAGAATTTCATTTTGTGTCAATCTGCTAGAAAAAGGTTTATAAACATCACCAATTGGGATTTGGGAAAAAAGTTTAGAATTTTTAAAAATATAACCTAATCAAGCGGAATGAGTCAAGTGTCAAAAATATCAATTACAAAATTGTGTTCATTTACTTTTGTTTTCATTTTCCAGGTTATGTTGATTAAATTAATGCGTGTTTTGCCCTATTGTGGACAATATTCTAATATGTAAAGGCAAAAAACCGTTCAAGGTCATCCTAGGGCAATTTTTTTTAGAGTACTCCGATTTCGTCGAAACATGTTTTTTTGTGTGTGGTCATTTTAAACTAGCTTTCTTTTAATTCATATGTGACACTTCAGTGTGTACCTTTTAAGACCACCCTAGACTGTAATAGACCTTCAAAAGGTTTTGCTCTATAAATACAATACAATTGGAAAGTATAAACTGAGGGGTAATACCTGTACCAGCCAAACAAGTTTGCATCATTTTCATAGGAATCGGTTGATTCTTATCTTTTAAGCCTCAGGATGACCTTAATGGAGTTAGCCCCGATACCATTGAACTATTGTCATCGATATAGAAACTTATGGCTATCGAACTATTACTCGTACATAAGGTAAATTTTATAATATTTTAATACCTTGGAAGCTGGCAAACACGTTGGTGTAAATTTTGATGAACTTGAAATTTTGACCCCTGTGTAAACGTTTCCCCTTTTGTGGATGTTTCCACTCTTTTAGCAATGGTGACTTTGATATTACTCTATGACTTTAAAAAATGATTTTTCAGGCAAATATCATGACGGATAAGGGTAGCCAATTGTCTATCTTCATAGACGGTAGACGCCCAAAGATATCTACCGTTGTTAAATTCGTCTGGAAAAGTTCAATATTTAAGATTTTATTTTCTTTAAAATTTAATTTAACTTAATTTGTTTTCTTGAAAAGAAAAGAACCTTTAGGATTTTATTTTCTATTTTTTTTTACTTTAAGATGTTCGGAATTAAGATCTCTAACTTACTATACAAAATGAAGCCATATTAGCGGACATATACGTAAATCTTTTCGACCGATGCAACGATATGATGTGATACAGAGCGGGAATACAGTACATTGGCGTAAGATCTTTCGAGAAACAAAAAGAAAAAAAATCCTGTACATGTTAGTTGCAATCTCGCATATTTAATAGGGAGTCCCTGTGCCGGAAAGCACACGATATTTGGTGGGGAATTCTTGATGAGTTGCTTTCAGCTATATGATATTCAATGTGTCGCTACTTGGGGCTATACATGACTCAACAACATAGGTGTAAGAGAAAGTTTTTTTCAATGAAATGTAAGTGGAAACACAGAATACATTGTAACATGATATGCAATGATAAGTGTGTCATGTATGTATGCAGGCGTATGTATGTAAGGGAAAGAGGGAGAGAAGGGAGAGGTAGGGAAGAGATAGGAGAGAGGGAGAAGAGAGAGGGAGAGGAGAAAGAGGAAGAGAGCGATAGAGAGGGTGAACGGTTGCATATGGGCTGATGGTACACGACAAATTATTAACCAAATCCTGATTTCTTCAAGAAAGCCTTTATCCGGCCTTCGTGGTTTTAAATAAAAAAAAAACAAGTAATCTTTGGGATTCTTAAACTATGCATTCTTTGAAAGATGAGAATTTCAACGGCTGTATGAGGTTGGCGTATTACATTCAAGGAGCCCTGCTTATGTGCTATAGATCAAAATACACACGAAATGTTAAGACCTTTGATTAAAAGTTGGACTGATAGCAACGATCAAAAGCCATAATGGAATGAGACTAGGGAGAAAGCAGAATTTATTACCGTGTTGTAAGCTTTTGCGCTCGTATGACAAAATCACCACACAAGCGGGAGCTGAAGCACGTGGGGATGAAATAACGGCTACCGTATATGGAAATACTACACATAATATGGGCAGGTGACCAGCAGCGCACGTGCCGCGCTGCACCCGCTATTAATAGGCAGTTTTACTTTGAGCATGTGTTTTATTAATTGTTTTAAAAAATGCATACGAGGTGTCCTTCTATTTATACTATTCAACTCTCTAATCTAAACAATAAAGTTGCCATTTTCAGTGAATAATAATAATAATATAAATTGTATAGAGAGTATCAGTAATAGTATGTGCGTATGTGTGCATCAGTGTTCTCTCCTGTGTGTCTGTGTAATACATGCTATAGATAAGCTAGATAGAGTTGTGGTTTTCCTGGGACCTCTGTATTTAAGTTACCCCACGTTGTATATATTTAAGCTTGTCAGCTGTTTCGTTATAAGACTCTGATTTATAGCTCGCGGCCGAGCTTTGAAATGTTCTCTAGTTTTCGAGTTACCCCTCCCCACCGTACAACAAAACACAACCCCTTTTATTTGAAGGAATAAATATATAAGATTTAAGAAAATTATGGTTTTGTGTGAAATATTTGTGGCAGGGATATTTCTATGTCCTAAAAATGAAATTTGGGCTGCAAGTAAGCGAATTATTATTATTTTTTTATTTGTTTAAGGTAAAATATTACAATTTATTTTTATTGTCGCCTTTTTTGTTATTGATAATGTTTTATACGTTGCATAAGGGTCGGTAATAATCGTTGTGGTGACACGTGATAAAAGGATGCTTTTTTAGGAAAAAATGTGATTTTTGGGCTATTTAGGCCAATTTTAAAAATTATTTATATATTGTTAATAAAACAGAATCTTATAATATCAAATGTCAGGATTGATATAAGGCAATGATTAACATTTGTTTTGCTAAAAAAATAATAAATCTTGAGCTTCTTAAGTTTTCGCTCAAAACAAACCCCGTGATGTTTTTGACCCGCAAAAAACACCCCACCCTGCCACCAAGTTTTTGACCACAACCATCATTTTTTAAAATTATTTATTACTATCTTCGAATAGAAGTGGTTTCGTTTGTTGTAACCTAGGGTGAGGGGTTGTCGACAATTTTGCAGTCCAAACCGCTCTACTACTTACGATGCGCTGCAAAAGAGCAATGGTAAGACAAAATTATCTATATTACGAGCATATAATTAGCCCGTGATACTCGATGATATTACATAATTAATGATTGTAAAAAACCGCAAAAACAAATTAACTTACTTTAAAAGCGGGTACTAGTTTACCTGTTGTGTGTGTTTGTGTGCGTGAGTGCGAGCGAGCGTGTGCGTGAGTGCGTGTGTGTGCAAGCACTTCTATAAAGATTCTATAATAGGTATGACTTACAAAATCTCTTAAATGCAAAAGATGAATTTCACTCTTTTAGAGTGACTACCGGGCCCACTCTGAAAAGAGTGAAATTCACAACTTTCAAAAGAATACTGTTTTGGTCAAATTTACTCTGATAATTATCAAATGATAAAATATATTTTTGTTTGTCATTATCAAGAATAAAGATTGACACCCAAAAATTATTCTTATATAAAGGTATAAAATTTCACATCGTTTTTAGAGTGGGCCCCCCTGTAGTCAATCGAAAAGAGTGAAATTCACGCTTTTGCATTTAGAGGGTAGAAGCGAAAAATTGGTGAGAAAAAAAAAGCATAACATCTGAGTGTTTAGAGTGTGAAAATTGATTTCTAAGTAAGTGTGGAGGAAGGAGGAGAGAGCGTATACAGGATGAGTCAGAAAAATAGACTAGACCCTGTTTGTGTCTCATTCTGATCTTTAAAGAAACATATCAACATATTTGTTCCCAGAGGGTGTTTTGAATCAATCCCAGGTGATGCATAGCAACGTGCCTATACCGTACGGTTACTAATCACATGTCAGATTAGGGATTAAAAATGTGTTCCAAGTTAAGAACCACAAGTTATGTCATAATCATGCAAAAAAAAATCCCTAAGTACTCACGCTTTGTAGGGCTTAAAATGCGCGTTTTTACAATAAATGGCGTTAAAGTCTGGTTTGATGTTTTAAGATATGAGTTTTAGTGATCACATGACCATATTGAGGGTGTGAAATTTTCCAAAACTGGTGCATTGTGGGATAGACTCAAAAACCTCTGTTGGTGTCGGGGTACCGATGGAAAACTTATTCATTAGCTCCAATTTTCTGCAAAATCATTCACTCGTGAGGTATAGAACGAGCAATAGTCATTCTACTGTGTTCATGGAAGCAAATCCCACGTTGAGAAGGAGGAGGAAGTCTGGCTATTTATTGAGTGCCGAAGTAAGTAATTGTGGGGATATTTACGACCATAAATGCAAGTCACAATGTACTATAATGTCCCCTATTTACCTTTTGAACGCATTCATCACTCATAAAATCATTTGAAAAATAAGTAGTTATGATACACATAGGTCTTGAAGAGTGAAGAAACATACTTGACAACTTTTGGAAGTAGAAAATGTTATTGCCTGTATTTTGTTAGGACCAATATGCTCACTCTTTTTGAAAAAGTTGTTTTCAAACTAAATCTTCCATTATAATTGATTTACACCATAGATACCACTTATATAAAACAAAAACATGGACTTAACCACTCTAATCATGTTGGACAGTGAATTTGCTTCGTTGAATGGACAAGATTTCAAAGGTCCCAGGAAATGCAAATAGAATTGATGTTGTGATTTGTGTCAAGGTCTACAAGGAGGGACGAGAAAACATTCAATATTTTGGGTTGTGATGACATCATTAGTGCAACTATTGGTTTTTCAGAGAGTAATAAAAAAGTCCAGGTGCTGGGTGAATCCTCTTCAGGCATGACTACAATCAATAGTTTCAAAACTAATGATGTCACTGGTTGTGTATTCTTTTTTTATGGCCCTGTTATTGGAATGGACTGCCCCATAAAGATTAGGAAGTAGGTTATCATCTCATTTCTGGGACCCTTAACATGTTAAATGGGATCCGTGGACGGGGGAAAAACTGACCACTTAATCAAAAGCCTGTAGTCTAGTCTATTCCTACTCGCTGAATGATCTTTACAGCAAATTAAAGATAAGAAATACCCGCTTGCCTATGTACAAATATGTTGAATATAGGTTTCTAATAGATGCAAAATGCGCGGACAACATCAAAGTCAGTTTTTTGGACTCACCCTTATTAAAAGCGCGGGGTTGGGTAATAATCTAAAAGACTCGGCCTATTACCGCTATGTTTTGCTAATTTCTCAAATGAAAAAATTTACAAGGCTATAAACAGCAATAGCTCAACAGTGATGATCTATTTTGTATTTATGTTTATATATTTATAGTTTGCATATCCCTAAACCATATTGCGATGGTTTCTGATTCGTTTAATTAAATAGGTCCCTTCTGGTAAAAAAATATCCTTTGTGTTCTACTTTTCGGTTAATGCAGTTAGCACTTGTGATGGTGATGCTAAGGTGAGGATATAAATAGGAATTTACGTAGGTCAACGGCAGGTGCGGACTTCGTTAAAACGCCTTTTGTTTATTTTTAAGTACGTGTCGCATTAAAGGCGGACTCTGGATCTCTTAACAGCAGACATTGAGCCCAAGGGTCCATTCCAGATCTATCGCTGCTGATCAGTTACTGTAAATCAATCAGGGATACAGGGAGGGTTAATGAAACCATTAATAGGCTCTCCTTTGCCAACCATTCACGTCCATTTGCATTATAACGCAGAGCGGTCGTCGTAATAGCTTTCTTTTTATACGTTTCAAGTAGTTCGTGCAGATGATGAAGTACTTCAATGGAATCCAAAACGTCGCGTGAAGTTAGAATAATCATCATAGCTATCTCTTTGGAGCTAATACTTAATAGTGTTTGTAAATCAAGTAGGTTTACCATAACGGCGGTGCATATTCCTTTTTTAAATAACATGAAGGAGTCTAATTAGAGTTTTGAAAGGCTTCTCCCTACTTTTGAACTTGTTTTGCACCATAACTGAAGAATATTCAACTTCCTCAGTGACTGCTCTCCCTTATTTCTCACTGATGGTTTATTTTTCCCCTTGAATGTATCAGCAAAGACTTAACTTTGTGTTACTTGAGTGGGTCTAGTTGCAATGATTCCATATGTACAAGCAACAAACGCAAATCCAGGCATGTACGGTAGCGGGCGGGGCGTACGCCGCCCCCTTCCAAAAATCCCATAAAAACCCTGAAAAGAGCTTAAGAAGGCCCACAAAATGGGGGTTTTTGTTAGGTATTGTTTTCCCCAAAATTGTTTTAAAATTCGGTAAAAAATGTCCCTTTGCAAATTCGCCCCCTAAATATCCTGGTTACGACCATGAGCAACTCAAAAACCCAATCAAACGTTATAAAATAAGCTGAAGGAAGAAATTTACGCACCTCTATCTTACTACTGCTGACCCATCATATGAATACTATTGCTTCGCAAGCTTCTGATCTTGCAAATATATATTTGATACGATTTAAAGAATTAGAAATCAAAATCTATGCGGTTTTTTCTATGCATGAGATATTTTATGAATATCTTAGGCGTACGACGTGTATTTTATGTGCATTAAACCCTCGCTTACTAACTTTTTGGTGTAAACACGGTTTTACCAAGGCCGGTGGGTGCTCGTAAATTCTTATGATTTTGATACCAGTATAATAGCTATGATCCTCCCCTTTCCAATGATACCAAATAAGTACCAACATACCACGTATGGCATGCAGGATGATGTCATAAAGTTCGCGAATCGGCAACATGTTCATTTTGACTGATAATAGTGAAAATCCCAATTTTGCATAACGGGTAGGATTTAAGATTTTCATGCGGTTTTCATCTCTAATGTTGGCAATGGTTAATTTTACTTAACTTTAAATTTTAGCTCCATATGTTGCAGATTTTTTTTTCAAAAATGACCATAAATATCCTTGTGTGGTCCAATACCCTCTACCCACCGAATTGACGCCATAACTCTACCCCAGTGAAGGTGGCTATACCTTCATTGTTTTTGTTCTTGAAATGACCGAAGTATGAGAAAACAATTTCCTAGAAGCTTTTTTACGCACCGGAAGAACGTTTCAGTAGGTGTATACCCCCTCTGGTAAGAAGTGTCATTTTTCATTGGCTCTAGTCTGAGGATTTTCTTCAAGAACAGATCTTAAGTCCTTCGAACCGTTCCTAGAAGCAGACATGCTTGCCCTAGAAATAATCGTTGAGGAACCCTCGTCCGCCTACGGTACTCTGACGACATGAATTAAAATCGAACACAGGCAAAACGACATGAAATGAATAGCCACGTAAGAATTGAAACAGGACTAATATTGACCAACGGTCAAATGACAAGATAAACCCTAGAAGCGCTATTTGGGATAGGTGTTGCCTGGATAAAGGTGTTGCCCAGATACAGAATAACATTTGCAGATACTTTATGGCAACACTGCTTGACATTTTGAACGCTTGCAAGCATAATTTGCCATTATTTACTCGCTATTTGTTGAAAGAAACTAATCATGTCTTTCTCCATCGCTACTAATGTTCTTTGGTTCTCTCTGCTCTCACATTTTCTGTCTGTCTGTTCTGTCACCTCTCTCTCTCTCTCTCACGACTCTCTTCACGCAACCATTAGTTTCACGCGTTTATTCCGTGATCGTCTATGGAGCCCGGAATGAGACCTCGCGCTGTGTTATATACAACTTGGTAGAACCCGAAAAAAGAATATTTTTGTTAACAGGACAACACCATTCTTCGCTTAAATCAATTTAAATCAATAACTAGGCGTCGAGTGAGGCGAAAACATCTTGGGTGGCTAATGCCATGTATCTGAAAAAAAAGGTGCTTTAAAACTCGGCAATTTCACTAGACGGCTCAAAATAAAGGCATTTGGATATTTAAAGCAAGAACACCAACTCATGAATTTCACAGCGATTTGCACACCATCAGTTGTATACCGACTATAGAAAACTCGTGATGGGACTATTCAATGCACTTCACTTTGAGTGCTTCATAACTAAAACACCCAAAAAATCTCTATTCACAAATTTGGTGAATTAGCTAGCTAACAATTTGGCATAATCTTGTATATTTCTTGATCTTGTGTATACATGGCATTCAGTGCTTTTTGTGGTCTTTCTAAGGCATGTTTTACCATAAATCATGACCTCTTTTAGCAAAAATACATCACTATGGCTCATAGGTGTTGGCTTGGCTTGCTTCAAAAAATTACCTAACAAACAGAACACAGTTGGTAATTATAACCTTTAATAAATCTTCACCAAACATATGGACACCGGAATGGTCAAGCTCAATTTAAGGCCCTTTGGATTACCGGGGGGGGTTACAAGGGAGTAAACAAAAACAAAACAACTTAACCTGATTTGCATCCGCCATTTTGAATTTTTTAAGAAACATATATCTAACATTATATGTGGTATCATCTGAAGCTTAGTTCATTTGTCTTTAATATCTGCTAAGATCATTCACATCTGCTAGGTATAGTCGGTGAATGAAGTAGTCGGTTTTGCCCCTGTCCCCGGATTCACATTAAATGACAGGTTCAGCGAAGCAATCAGTGTCCAGAATAATTAGGTTATTTATCGACTGCAGAATAAGGAAAAGGTGACGCTATTACCCACAAAATTCAAGTCAATTTCTTATCTATGCCCTCTTAACGTTTTGTACGTCCTCATCAGTGGCCAACGGGCCTTCCCCCTCTGAGGGGCAAATTTCCCAGTCTTGTGAAATTTTCCCGGACGATTCTTAGGGGGTCAAAAGGCCAATTTTGCCCGTCAGAGGCTTCAAAGGGCGATTTAGCATGATTTTTGCAATTTTGTTTCCTAAAGGCGTCAGGGGGCAACCTGCACCGGCCCCCCCTCCCCCCCGCCCTGATACGGCCACTAGGTCGCATCACTCATAAAAATCAGTTGAAAAATAAATTAACTGATTGTATCAGTTTCTGGAGGAGTTGAGTGAATCATACCAGACAGACATCGATGACAACGTTTTGAGGTTACAGTATTGTCTTATTGGTGACAAAAATAATCCACATCTTGAAAATAGTGTTTCAAATGAAACGACCATTAATCACTGGCTTTTACACTTACAAGTAGACTACGTTGTTTGACTAACATAGACATGCCCTTATCATCATTTGGGAGAGTCATTTGCTTATTTGCCGCCGCGTACATTCAAATCGCAATCCGTTGATGGGAAAAGGCTGAGTACTTGATTCATGGACTGTAGCGGTGGACCTAGATTAACTGATTCGAATTATCTTTGCAGCAAATTAAAGATAATGAAATAATTAAAATTTGGTGATACCACAATGTTTAGATATCATTATGTTATTTAACCATTCAAAAATGGGGACACACCAGGGGTCAAGATTTTTGCTCACGGCCTGTATTTATGTTTAGACATACCACAATGCTGCTTCAGTATCTTTTATTTTATATGCAGATGACACTAGTGGCCTTTACATCACACAAGGAATTAAAGTGCTAAATATAATTATGAATGGTGGAACTAGTAATCTAAACCCATGGTTCAATCAGTAAACTTTTCACCCAACCTTAAGAAAACTATGAACATGTTTTCGGCACTCATCTTAAAACACAACAAAAACAACTAACTACCTCAAACAATTGAAAATTTCCAATTGATGATACAGAAATTAATAAAGCACTATATAGCACGGTTTTTTGAAGGGCGCCCCCAATTTTTCAAAAATTGAGATTTTTACACGTTTGCATGGTAACTGGCTAGTAAACTATACTTGTGTAATGGGTTAGGCTCGGAAATGTCTATGTTTCACAAACGAAGAATTTTGTCCTGAAAAATTATATCGGGGGATCCCCGATAATAATTCAACGGCTGCTGGAAACGGCCTTACAATGTGACATAGCCGGTAAATCGCGCCATGTACGTGTCTAGCTCATCCATTAGTTGTTTTATAGTCGGGCAAGTCAAGTTGAGGTTATTTTCTCGAGGTTGCAGTTTTTTTTTTTTTTTTTTTTTTTTTTGTTTTTTTTTGTTTCTATTTCATCATGGACGGACCTAAACGTAGCATTCCCAGCTCTGGCGTTAAGTCCAATCTGGGATCCAAATCTAATTACAAACTCGCTATTTTGTGATAAATTAGCATTTAAGGCATTCTCGTTCGGCTGGTATAGTTTCCTAGACAACTGTGTAAAAATCAAATTTTTGAAATATTGGTGCGCTCTTCAAAAAATGTGCCAATATTCTTTAAATTAATTCTGTTAGATTTCCAGATACCACTATAACCAAAATCTCTCCTGAAAAAGTCATTTTGAGGAGTTAGACAAATGCGCCAATGGTAGTTTATTGGAAAAGGCAAGTATTTTTCTCCTGAGCAGGCTTCTAAATCTCTTAACAGTCTTTCTCTCCGACATTACATATGGTATCACTGCATTGGAAAGTGCGTGCATGTGAAAAGAAGAAACTGCTCATTTTACAAAAGTGTACATTAAGAGGGCAGTTAGTAACAGTGAATATAACTGTAAAGTGCTTCTAATCCTCAACTCTTTACAAATATAATCAGCTTAAAATTGTAGATTTGTGTATTTATAATTGGCACATTTATTTACAAATACTAATAACCTGTTGCCTCTCACATTTCACAACATATTACAGTGAATGCTAAAAACCATACGTACTGCAACAAGACACATGTAAGAAAGTACTCAAATATTAAAATTAGATTTGTTGGGAAAACCTATTTGTTACATTGGTGTTTTTAAAAAGTGGGCACAACAGTACCACAAATATCCATTTCATTCAATAATCCTTACCAAAAATAATTCATTTCCAAATTTATACAATTAAGAAACATTAGATCTGGCACCTGGCCTCGGGGACTTATCCTAGTACTCGATCTTCCACACCATCATATATTTATACAATATTTAGGAATTTCAGAAACGACGGATTGTTGTTTTGCCTATTCAATATCGTGTTATATTGATGGGCAGTCCAATATTTGAGTTGTGGTTGCCGCGCAGCCGGTATCAACTACGGTAATATCTTTGGTGTGCATCCTTCATGAGTTGAAATAGCAGTTGGTATCTAGAAATGAGTACCACTCCTCCATTTTCCGTAGGTTTTATCCTCAAGTACTAGTCTCATACCCCGAGGTACATGCAGGGTTATCGACACCGCACACATACTAAGTATTCTCATACCTCAGGGCCCATTTGATGATTTACGAAGCGCTGAATAGAAATGAAGTTTTCTCCATAGCCCTCATAAAACGTGGCGGCTATCAGGGTACATGACGGTTCCTATTTATTCGTTTGTGTTAGGTGAGTTTTGATGGACTTGGTTCTAGTTGATAGACGTTTTATGACGTTATCTTATTCATAAACGCTGAACAAAATAAATACAAATAAGAAACCACGGGCCGTAGGCTCAACATAGCTTATCATTCTCACACACAAGCAGTAGTGGGTTGTCTTACACTCTTAAAAAAATTTCACTTACCAAATTGCTTTTAGCTGTTTCATGTTTAGGAATACCAGAAAAACAAACAGGACAGGTGCCAGGGTAAGTAAAATCTTAGGGGGGCGAAAAATTACACGAGAAACTATAAAGGTAAGGATTAAACCCGAATTTAACTCAATGCATTGCTTACAAACCCGCGGTTTTTACTTGATTTTTAAGCCCACCCCCCTGGCACTCGTTGCCCCGCCCCCTACAGAAAAGGTCCTAGCACCTTGGAAGAAGCATTTTGAGAATTACTCTTGCTTTACAGGACCCGATCTATATATGTAGAGATATTTTTTACCATTTTACAGATCTTAAGATTGAAAGTTTAACTACTTAGTTCTCCAGGTAGGGACACTGTGAAGTTTTATTTAATCTTTCCCTGGAGATAGCCAACTGACACACAAGTTTTGAAAACCCCATGTGCGCTTGCGCGGATTCGAACCGGCACGACCTCCGTATTACTCGCAAATTGACAAGAGCTAAGTTGGTTTAGAGCGCCGTGCTAGTCAAGCGGAGATCGCCGGTTCGGCTCCGGGCAAGGGACATGGGGTTTTCAAAATTGTTGCGCTGGCTATCTCCGGGAAGATTAATACATACAGATCTTAATATACTTAAGTTGTTCAAATATTTACAACCTTTTAAATGGTTCCATACCCAATAAGGTCGGAGTTGATATTTTTTGAAATATAATCTTGTATCATACCTGAAAGCCCGTCAGGAAAAATGTTAAATATTAAAGTTCTCAATAACAAAAAAAACTCTACATTAGTTTATTAAATTTAACATAATTATTAATACCTTAAAATCTAAAACATAAAAATCTTATTTTCCCAATAAATTTTAAAAAAAAACAATAAAATTTAAAAATTGAACGCTTTCGAGCAAAAAAATCTTTAGGTAGACGAGTGACGCCCGTTATTAAATTTGTTCTGAGAAGACGGATAATGTTGTTTTCTTAGAACCTTCTCCCTAGAAAGAATAAAAGTTCTAGGGAGGAAGAGAAGGGATGTGACGAGAGAAAGAGAGGAGAGAAAGGAGAGAGAGAGGAGCATGAGGGAGGAAAAAAAGGAGAAGCACTAAAAGAAAACACAAAAAAGAAAGAAGGAATAAAAATATGAAAAATTAGTAAAATAAAAAAAAAACTTCTATGATTACTAGGTTGTAAGTACTCGTTGTAGCATGCTGAAATAAAAACCGATAAATAGAGTAGTGTTGTCAATGTTCCCCTACCTAAATTATTTCTTTGTAGTTTGTCAGGGGAAAAAGAATATGCGTATGTATTCTGCCATGATGCGCAAAAACGAAATCAAATTGTTGTTAAAGATCATGAGATTCTTCACATTTTATGATTTATGCGAAAAAGGGTGAGGTTACAGAGAACTCAATTACTTTGGGATGAAAAATGTATGTTATTTCCGTGACAAGAATAAGGAAAATATGAAGCTTTAGAGCTTGAGTGGGGCTGAAAGAGAAGGGTGTTGATAGAGTGGAATAATAGATTTAGATATGCGCTTGCATGGAATGCTGGATGAAGAATGTACAGGTTTCTAGGGTTTTAGTATAATGCAAAATGTGGGCCTTAATAGTAGGAATAAAGGCGCCAAGGGTTGCGGCATTAATTTGAGTTGATTCATGATTAGGGTAACTTATAAAGTGTTGAAAATGTCGGCATAATCACGTAATTCAATTAACCAAATCATAAATTCAACGCGGGCTTTTTAAAGTACAGGCTGTCCCAAAAATGTAAACACTCGGACACAGAGGCATTTGTAACACCAAAAGTATGCATGGGCCCTTTGATTGGTATGATCTTAAAAGCCAAAATACATATTAAGTTTTATTTGCGTTTATTTCATTTCACTGCGATATGTAGTCAGAAGTTGCTTCGCCAAAAAGGAGAGTGCAAATTCGGAGTGGTCGATGTGCATTGTTACATTTGTAAGGAGTGCGGAAAAAACATGATTTTGGCACATCAAGATTTTGAATGATTGATTGGTTATTGACAGGCGCTGAACCTACTGAAGCTATTGAAAAAATCCCTTTTGAATTTCATTATTGTCAAAAGTGTCAACATTGTTCTTTATGGTCAGCAAGACTTGTGTTTTTACAAAATTAATCATCATCACTTCATTTGCAGACTTAGCCCTATAAAATCGCTCAAAATGGCACAGAATGCCTAAACAAGCCCAAATTAAACAATCAGACACTTCTTTAGTGGATTCCCAAGAAATCTATGATTTGGTTACAGAATAAACAACACAACACGTAGGCAAACAAAAAAGAAAGAGAAACCTTCTGATAATAGGCTGCACGGGGGCTAATGAAGCTGACAGAATTGGAAATAAATACACCAGTAGCAGGCCAAACAGACCCATTACGGACCAGAATGACAAGAACTAAAAGGGACTCAAGCCAAGATTTCTCTTGTTAGAAGAGCAGTTGTGGTAGATCCTACGATGAGCGTTTGGTAAAACACGGTGATAGGAAAAACACGGCAAGATTTATTTGTTTCATTTAAAGAGTGGATTAGAAGTGTATTCATGTTGCATCATGCATTTCAAGAAATCAGACCAAGTTGATTTTGCCCTCTCATAATTAATGAAGCATATCTTTCGTTCTACATATCGGATTGGAATGAAGTAAATAGCAAATTAAAGCTTATTTATTGGCTTCAAACAGATATCAAACAAAGACTCATGCATACTTTTCTTTTTATCAAAATGCCTTTGTTCCGTCCAGTATTAACATTTTTGGGACAGCCTGTAAAATCAATGATCCAGGCATTTGAAAAGGTACGTGGGCTTAAAGGGACAAACATTTCCAGCAATAGTTTAAATAGCTAAAATGGATTGATTGTAACTTACTTTGAACAATAAAAACAATTTACATCAAGGGATTGTATAATAGCCACCTAGAAGCGCTTTAATTCAATAGAAATCAACCAGAGACGTTTATAACTAAGATTTTGTCACTATAAATTCATGTGACAACCAGTGCAAGAATTGTATTGGAAGAATTGCATTATGGGGGGAACACTATACCTCCTTTTGTCCTGAATAATCATATTTTGACTACACCATTTTGTGACAATTAGAGGTTATGAGCTTTGACCCATGACTATGTTGAAGATACAAACCCTCTCGTTTGACATAAATGACACATTGACACATTAAATGACACAAACAGTTCTCTTGGAAAAATGACGATGATGGTTTTCTGTGTTGTGCTGATTATGGTACACCCGGAGATTCCCAGATATTAGCGTGTAATGAGTGAGAGCGTTTTGCGTGCGTTATTGTTCGGTGCGTAGTGGTCGAACGTGCGAGTTTGCAACTCCCTTGGGTAATAACAATGGTGACATGTTAGCAAAAAAAAGTTTGTCTCAAAAGATATGTGAAACTGCTTATCCGAAATGCGGGATATTTTTACATTTTTTTAATTGCATTTTTTTACCCACTTTTTTTTTTCTGAAATTTAACCAAAAAAATCTTTCAAGTATAGATAAGGCTTTATAAGGAGATTTGACAAACACTGAAGAAATCACTAACGCCTCAGAACCATTTAAAATCAAGTGACAAACACGATGGCGATGTGAGTAAAATAAAGAAGAAAACAGTGGCCATATGGATGAAAAAAAGCCCTATTATTTAGTAATAGATATGAAACGCTATAGACCGTATTCAATTGCCAGCCACCAGTACAGTTGTGGGCAAGATGCATACATTCCAGGACTACAATACATTCACCTGTCAATCGATCCCTGGTTTTAGCGATTGCACAGTCATTGACAGTGAATGTATTGTAGTCATGGAATGCGTCTATCTTGTCCACCAACAATGGCCTGGCTATTGAATACGGTCTATTGTAGCAAACCTGTGCATAGACTATTTTTCTTGTGGTGCGAGTCAAATGATAAGAGCTACAAAGGCGATGTCCACACCATTCAGTATGTTATTTTTTTTCACCGCAACTTGCATGTGTATTAATCAATCTTTTTGTTAATGTTCTGGCTTTTTAGACTTTAAAGTGAAATTGATGAACCTGTGGAGGAAATAAAATCAGAAAAAAAAAAATAATTGTTTTCTTACATTCTCCAGAAATGGCGCAATAATATCTACCTTTTAAGCAGTTTTATTCCAAGACTTATTTATTCATTTTCACTGTTAAGTTGAAATTGACTGGTAAATCAAACCGAAAACTTGAGTCACCTTTGGCATGAGTAATGGTCAAATATGACTGGAATGAGTCAACTTCCATATGATTTCTGGTCGAATTGACTAGAATATAGCGATGATTTATTCTACAATTATTACAAGCGGGGATAAATGCACTTTATCAGAAAACTCCTTTTATAAGAATTTCTAAAGATTATGTAATTCGGAGCACTGATATGGCCTTAATAATATTTAATGAAGTAATCTTTACAGAGTGATATTTTCCCATAACTAAGCACAGATCGCAATAAATTATACTACCATGAAATCAAGCAGAACCTGTGGTTTCAATGAGATATTTGACCTGAAATCTGACACACTCTGATGAGATTGGAAACAGGAATAGTCAGCCAAGTTGTTTTCACTAGAAAACAAGTACTTGCTGTACGTTATACTTACTCTTGTCACTTTTTATTTTTTGCATTAACTGTGTTTCGTTTGTTTTGCTTTTTCCATGTTCTTTTCCTAAAAGACATTTTTTTCTCCACAACCTTAAGTATTATCTTTTTGAGCCCCAACTTTCTTAATTTGTTCTGGTTTGTAATTATGTTTGAACGGAATTCAAATATCTGATTGGTTAGAACACACCAGTCAGTTGTTTTGAGATGGTTTCCTAAATTATCTGCGATTATTTGAGAAGACAGGGGGTTAACTCTAAGCGTTTTGTTTTCAGTTGACATTCTTTTTTAAAATAGCAATCTAGGCATAGTAAACAAGTTTCTAGTGAGACTTCAAAAAAGTTCAATTTAAAATGATTGAAGAGCAAAGGAAATAATAGGCTTGGAAAGCAAACAATCTACATTTACCTTTGGCCGTGTGCGGGGCATGTATCTGTTTTCAAACATAACATTTATCTTCTACAATGGTTGGTTGGTACACACTGTATACACACTTGACCGGATTTATTCGAGGATGGCGTTGATGTGTGTGTGTTGAGCTGTAATTTGGCTTTAATGCTCATCAGAAATGTTAACGGCATTGTATATATGATGGACATTACCGATTACAGAAGAAGAAGGATGATGATGATGATGAGGATGATGATGATGATGATGATGATGATGATGATGATGATGATGATGCTGATGATGATGATGATGATGATGATGATACAGAAGTGAAGGAACTATCTTTTGCGATTATAATGTGGGATAATGTTTTACCTTAGTCCTTAGAACAAAGCAGTTTGGAAAGTCAATTTAATGATAATACAAGATGGAAACAAAATATTCCAAGATTCTAGAGAGAATAACAAGTCTTCCTGGTATATAATACTCGTAACGTGAACCGAGTAAGAGAGATTTATGACAAGAAGAGTAGAAGGAAAATGAGGCATTGTTATTAACGATGGCATTGGCCAATTTCAACGATACATTAGCTGACCGATAACATGGCAAGGCAGTGATATGAAGATACACAAGTGCATCCCAATGATAAACCTCAGAGCAAACTAGTGACATCAGTGACGTCTATGGCTAGATGAATCACTCAACTGCCAGTAACAATTGCAAGTGTGCTAGAAGCAAAGATATAGGGAGTCCAATGGGACTGCCTACTAGTGTGTCTCTCTCTCTCTCTCTCTTCGTATTTTTTTTCTCTCTATCCTCTTTCTCCCTTTTCTCACCTTTTTTTCACCACTCTGTCTTTCTATTCCTTCCATAGGCATAGATTCTGGAGTGTAATCATCCGACAGTGTTTGCTATATGGTACTATTGTGCATTTTTAGTATTATCACAATTAAATATCATTTTTTTATACTGGGTTCACGTTTCGTTAATCTCCCTCGCCCTGTGCCTGTCTGACTACTTTTCACTCTACATCTCTCATTATCTATAATTATTATAACCACTTTTAGACACACAAACTCTCTTTCTCTCTCCCTTCCTCCGTTTCTATCTCAGTATCATGAAAAACTGCTGACGTCATTACCAATTAATTGAATCAGTACCAGTAGAAATATATGCAAAGGAAGCTGGAATCCCATTGAAGTTGTGCGCCTGAATAAACTTCAATTGTGTTAATATTAAACATCATTGGTAAATATGTTTAAGAAACACAAGATTATGGTTTGATACACGCCCCCAATTTTCTTTAAGACTGGGATTTATGCATACTTTTAATATACTCTATCTATGCATTAACCTATATCTGGAGTAAAAACCCGAGACTAGTGTATTTCTACATGGACAGCCGATAATTATTCAGATTTTTTTGTCGTAAAATTGAAGGATTTTTTATCCACTCCTCTTTAATGATCCTAATAAATTAATTCACGCTTCTCATCCAATGTTTGGATTGTTTTGGTCGTGAAATTCAAGGCTTTCTGTTCAATTTTATTGATTATAACTATACATTTTGCTGATAATCACATTTTACAAATAGAATATAGCTTGTGTAGTTTCTCGTTTTTATTCCCTTGTAAGGGTATTGATCATCCGTAATCGCCTTTAACCATTATTATCGTTATTATTATTATTATTATTATTAAAATGCATGTAGTTTAGTATGAATCACATTCTACCATTTCCAAACTCATTGAGAGAAGGTATCCCTATTATATTCATGTATCTTTTTAAAGTGACATCGCTATTAGACACACCAAGTACTTAGGCTTCAGGGATATTTAATGAATATATGAATTGAAATAGGTGATTGTGTCCTTCTAATTTAAATTATATTATTTATAAATTTGAAAATAGAATAATGTCTCAGCGTAATGCTCAAGAACTACCTACCATAAGTATAAGAAGGGATTCATACTTGATTTGGGTTATTCTGATTAGGGTCAAGAATGAGACTATAATCATTGTTTTATATGATTGCTTACTTCCTGTGTGAAACAATTTCGATTTTACAAAATTGTTGACATTATCGTTTTCAAAGTTACTTCTAAAACAGCTTTCATCACAAGCAACCCCCCCCCCAAAAAAAAATTGTTAAGTCCTTTCTCATGTAGCAATATGGGCCATGTTAGTAGCGTTCATATCATGGATCAGCTTACTCAGTTGAATAAATCCTGACATCACCACAAGCCATTACCAATGACTTGTGGATACGCTAAGAAGAAGAAGAAGATGTTGCAATGTGTAATTTATATTTTACTTTTCTTAAAATAGGCGACGAAGGTTGTAAACGAAACCACCTGTTGTACCCCTTAATGATTAATGAATGAATGGCTCATTTCAAGGGATACCATCCGACACTCAGCCTCGAGCCCGACCCGGCTTAAGTACCATTTGAAATCTTTTTTTTTTTTTTCATTTTATCTGCAAAATATTTTGGCTGAATTCCGTGCCATTATGACGCAACAAGCAGTCTACGGTTACCGGAGAGTAATATTTGTGACTAATCTGTGGGCTATTGTTACTGCTCACATTAAAATGGTGTATCGAATTCAAATAAAATGTTTGTAATTAAGGAATGACGGTGATGATTTTTCTTATGAAACAAAGAAATTATATTTTGTAATCGGGAAGGATGCTTTAATACAAGTTGCCTATTCGCTGTATTTAATGGGCTGTCCGGCATATCCTGTTTAATAGGAATAATTGGATTTTTTTTGTCCACAAACATATTTTGTTTTATTTTTTTATTTGCGTCATGCCTGACGAGTGTGTGAGTTGCTGGGGGTGTTTATTTATTTGCGTTCGTATTAACCAAGTGAGTATTAGAGTTGATTGCCACAAAAACGTATTAGTAATTGTGTTCTACAAATTAGAAAACAAGGTCATCAAAATAATTTGACCGGATGTTTTAGTATTTTACCGGTACTATTTACAATATGCTGGAGTGTTAGAACGCATCAACGTAATGATTGAACGAAGGTTAACGTGGCATATTAAATTAGCCTTTTCATTCAATTCATTCAATCAAGTTTATTTCATCTCAACATAAGAATATACATCAAAATTAAATATAATTTAAATTGCAAATACAATATAAACATATAATTATATAATTGAGACGACATTAATGGTGATTGTGATGGGGACACTACTAAACGCATAGCATGATGTGTAATGGCCGGTAAATAAAGAGATATCAAAATAAGACAAGCAAATTAAGAGTATAAAATGGACTAGACATACAATTTGAAGCCAAGACCATCGCTAACAGTATAAACATAATTGATTTATAAGAAAAATAAATAGCTATGCAAGATGTTCTTGGAGTTACATCAGACAAAACAAGACAAACATATATATAAACAAAACACACATACTAATACACGCACACTGACATAGGTACAAACGTTGAAAAATATTTTGTTTAAAGCAACAAAAGGAAATAATATTTTATTCACAAACACTACATTTTTTTCAAAAATAATTTCTATTTAAGTAATTTGGTCGATAAACTTTGTCGATTTTAAGCGTCAAAGAAATACCTTTTATTGTGTTTCGCCTTCAATGGGAGATTTTTCGTTTTTCCCAATAATTAGTTTTCAGAAGGCAATCGAATAGTTTCACAATCGGAAGCATGGATACACATTTCATTGACAATAAAAACGGGGCACCTTCTTTCTTTAAACTTGGATGCCTTTGTTTGGACCAAGCAAGCGAAGTGGGCCTGAAATATAAGTGTTAGCCAATTTTTGGTATTTTGGCCGCCATTTTTTTAAGTAAAAATTCACTTGTGGCCCAAAAGCTTACTTTAGAAAAACAAATGGTATGCAACTTAAAACACTTGTAAACATGATTCAGGAAACTGGTTTAGTTATGTTTGGAATAACACCCCTCGTCTAAACTAGTTCTTGCCACATACTAAAAGTGGTGTACCCCCAGGTCATATCTAAACTAGTTCTTGCCACCTTTCAGTGGTGCTTTTATGTTGTATAAGTATATGAATTATAATAAGCTTTAGGGGCACCCTGATTTTTTTTTTTAAATTTCAAACAATTGGCGACCAAAATACCAATTTTGACCCACAATGAGCTAAAAATGTATATAGCTGTCAACAACCACACACAAAACTCCAAAATTGGCCCTCTTTATGTAAAAAGGCATAGGTCTTAGCATCTCCAAAGCAAAATGCTTATTTGTTTGAGGCCGTAAAGCAAGAAGTCAAAATGGCTGCCACAATTGCTATATACAAGTAAGCATAACAATAACGTTATTCATTAGAATATGATCGTAATCTTAATGATGTATGATTAAATTATTGTAGTGTTCACCAGAACACACATGGGCTATCAGTATGCCAAAAATGACTGCCATAAGAAATACAAATGGCCGTCCAAATGCAATTTTTCACAAAATATCGCGTATTTTACAGGAATTTGGTAGCCATTTTGAATTTTCCAGCTGATAATCGGCAGCTATAATAGTTTAGCAATAAATAATTGTAATAACACCATTTACAGCAACGAAATAATTCCCAACAATACAGTTAAAGTGATACATAACTGTGATTAACCTAAATGTTAGCCATTTTGGATTCTTTTTAGCCGCTATTTTTGAAACATTGCTAGCTCTATATGTTTGCTTGTAGTAGATAAGTTAACAATGCATTAGTTACATTACGATAATTATATCCTTAAGAATAAACTTAAGGTAATCATCAATGTATTGAGCTTTTGTGGCGGCCATTTTGAATTCTTTCGATCATTTGAAATTTCACTTTGTAAAAAGCAAAGACCTAGTAGGCCTATGTGTTTGTAATTAAAATAGGAAATTGAGAGTTTTTGTGTGAATTTCACAACGGATAAATACGTTTTTAGCCAATTTTAGTAATTATCATGCTTTGGGGTGTCCGATACGCGATAATATCCGATCTCTTACTCTGATAATGATAAAATTGGATGATTTGCGCCCAATATTTATTGGTCTCGCTATGAGTTTTAAAATATTGGGCTCGACTGCGTCTCGCCCAATATTTTTGCAACTCATAGCTCAACCAATAAATTTGGGCTGAATCAATCCAACTTAATTACAGAATCGGTATTTTTGGCCGCCATGTTTTTTAAGTCAAAAATCATTTTTAAGTCAAAAGCTCATTTTGAAGAATATAGTTTATGCAACATAAAACTACTAGTGAATATGTGGTAGGAAAGTAGAATAGTATCCGGGATGTACCTGTTTATCGCTGCTAACTGCGGTACATTACTTGCGTGATTCCATTTTTTATGTATTGATTTATTCCGCCATGGCTTGTGCGTCTAATTTTGCTACTTGTGTGTCTAATTTTAACAAAAGAAAAGTCACACAAGTATACCGGGTTAATGTGTTTGTTGTCGTCCGTCATTACCTCCACCCGTCCGTACAAGAGTCATGGTATGACTTCATTTCTTCTTATTCCACATTATTCCCATTGCTTGTGTATTTTGATAAATTAAGCGTAGGTCGATTAAAGGACATCGCCGGTGAGGGAGAAGGAAGCCATCTATAATCATCATTGTTTTATATTTCACAAAAATTTTTGAGTTGGTGTTTTACAACTACTTGATCATGTACCGCAATGTGTTTTTTTTATCCCAAAAAATAGGCATGGTATCAGAAAAATGAGAAAAGCTTAGAAGGATTGTTTCCATTCAATGGCAATTTATTACTTAAGAAGAACAGGAAGATGTTGCACATTTGCATAGAAGCTTTGCCCTGTGTATGGCGCTTGTAGGACCGCCTAGATAGACCTTTGATTTCTTAATAATCGACAAAGAGGCTACATGTGGCAGCCCTTTATAACAATACCAAAATACATATTATAGTAGATTCACCCATCGGGAGTCACCAGAGGAAGGAAAAGTTTTGGACAGCGTCGATTAGTTGGGAGAGGAGACACAAAAAATATGTGACCCGATTTACTTGTTTTAGAATTAAGATAATCTGGCTTTTCATGTTGACATCATTTTTACAAAGAGAGTGCAAAGACTTTTGTGTTCGCTCAAAAGTCAGTAACATTCAATTCACCTGTTACATTGAATACCACTTAAGCAAATATGAATAGTTAGAATATAATGGTGTAGCTCTAAATGCGCTTACGTTGATTTGAATACTTTCATTATAAGGCATAGGATTGATTTTTCTCTGCTATCGGACTACATGTTTCAATAGATTTAACATGGAATTTTAATTTCCACCCACTGCACATGCCCCTCATTCAATGCTCATACCTTCGGAAAAGTACTAGAGGTGACACGATGGGTTGAATCTACTATAGCTTATGCTGCTAAGATTTGGATTATATAACCGTCTCCACACGAAGCAGACTCTGGAATACAACACAATGGCCCATGGCCGCGCTATTTATATCATCATGAGCAAGTCGCTGCGAGCAAATAAAATCACAATTCCCGTGACGCAGTTCAATAGCTTTCATTCACCATTGTATTGAGCAAATACACCCCCTGGATTTAGTATGACTTATGATACCAGGACACGCATGGTCAGCTGTTGTTAACATGTGCCCATCCACGGCTACTGAACTGAGCTCTTGGTAGATTAGAACGTCTTACCTCATAGTGATGTGGTATGGTATGTATGTTAATAGGTTGTTGTTGTTTTTGGCAATTCCATTTAGTGTTCAGGTCCCCAGAAAACAAAAATGCCCAAATGAGGTCCCCCCCCCCCAAGAACCAGAATAATATAGCGCACATCCATGTAAAGTGGCATTGTGGTTCTTGAGGGGGAAAGGGTTCATATTTAGACATTTCAATTACCCATTGACGCCTGTATCATAATTTTACATAAAACCTACTTTTGGGGGAATTTATGTAAAGTGGGATTTTTTGAAAACCAGCAAAACATAAAAACTTTGAGCATGTCGCTTTATAATGCGGAACGTTTCAAGTTCATCCGTTCTCATGAAAACTACAGCGGGCGCCCTTCATTCCTTATCCGGCGATGTCCTTTCATAAACAAATTATTATATCCTAACATTCCTTAACTGCATTTATATGCACTTTTGAAAAAACAACACGGAGCAGACCCCGCCTTTTTTATGGGGAAATTGCCCTAAATCGAACAAGAAAAATAACGCTAGCTCCTTTTTTGCGGTGATCGTCAAATTTTCTTCTATGGACGTTATGGGTATATATGGGGTGCAATAGATGTGAGGACATTTATGTGTGTGATGTTCAATTGTGAAATAATAATGACATAATGTGCTAGGGAATGTGTGTTTGTTATCATGTGTGCGAAAGTGTTGTGCGTATGCGGGTGTATGGAGATGTCCAGGGCGAGGTGATGTAGCTTTGGGACGGCTTCATAACCAGCCGGCGTTGACAGGCAGTTTATGGCAATCAATCATGATTCATTGTTAAGAACGATAGAAACAAGGTGAAACTTGAAAGGCCGTGGTGAGCCAGCGAGCTGCAGGTTGTCTTTTGAAGTCACCCCTTATAAATTGTCAGTTTGATTGCACATCCTCAATCGGCATTTCCTTTTGTATATTTTTATTTTGTTTATAAATGTTTTGGTTCAGTTAATTTAGATGTTGCAGTTTGAGATGGCTTTTGTGTTATAAGCAGGCCTGTAATCTCTTAATGTAAAAGAGTGAAAGTCACCTTCAAAGAGTTGTTTGAGCGACCCATCTTAATTTAGAGTGAAAAATTAACTCGAAAATCCCTCTAATCGAGTGAATTTTCACTTTAAATTAAGATAATTCAATCAGACAGCTCCTTTGAACGTGACTTCCACTCTTGTACATTTAGAGAGTACAGAAGCTACTGCATTGAGGTAAAAAATTGTTTGATGTTTCTGTGAGAAAATCTGGCTTGTTCATTTAATTTAAAACACTCATATTGGTGTTAAAAGGCTTCCCTTAATTTAGTGCTTTAGTCAGCACTATTGGGCTCTTGCCTGTGCTTTTTGCCAAATGTTATAAATAATGAAATGTGAACACATTTTCACAACTTTCACCGTTATAGCAGGTATACTTGATTATAATCGAGAAATTACTCTACTATTGTACGGTTATTTCTGGAATATAATCAGTGAAACTAAAATTGCGTTCATGTGGTTTCAAACAATCGGAAATCCTAAAGGGCACTCTAGGTATTAAGAGAAGTCTTTGAAATATTGGAATGCTATAATAATTTAGTAATAGTAGTATTTCAATTCCAAAGAAGGGATATAGAACGGAACGTGACGCTGAAGACTGCTACATCACGTTCCGTTCAACATTTCCTCTTTGGATTTGAAATACTATTGTTACTAAATTATTATAACGTATTGATGGATCACTTCATTGATTTTGGACATAGGCACTTCTTGCGATTCCGTTTAAGCCATAGATGTTTTACATAGTTTGTCTGTGATTACAATTAGCAGCAATTACAAGCAATGTTACAAGGGATGTTAAATAAAACTGATAAATTCACTAATAAATTTATTCAGTGATTGATTCAATAAAATTGTTTTTTTGATAAGATACACCGAGATAGGCGAACGTCTTGTGCTCACATTGAGCACGTATAGAAATAGGGCAATTTTGTTTACCCATATTAAAGCCAAAGGTGGTGGTGGTGGTAGTTAGGGGGCAGAGGTATGTGCCTCCCACCCCACCCGTTCGAAATATCGGTTCGCATTTGCTTTGCTGTCTCTGACTCAAAATTTTAGGACGAAATTCAATAACATTTGCATTTAAGTTTCCTCCTGATCTTTGAGGGATTGCAATCCAACCTTGTTCTAATGTGCCAAGTGAATGTACTCAATTGCGCCGTTTTTGCGCGCGTTTTATACGTATCTTGTCACATTTAGCATTTATTTCAGTAGGTCACCCAGAGGGTGTTTTAGTTAATCCCACAATGCACCAGTTTTGGGAAATTTCACCTCAATAGGGTCATGTGATCACATAAAAATCCTATTCTTAACACATAAAAACCCTGACTTTAACACTCATTTTAGCCCACAAAGCGTTAGTACTAAGAGATTTTTTGCATTGATTATGAAATGTCTTGTGGTTCTTAAACGTTTTTTGGAACACTTTTTATACCTAAGTACTGACATGTGTTTAGTACAGTACGGTATAGGCACATTGTTTTGCATCATGGGATTGATTCAAAACACCCTCTGAGGCCTGGTCACCTGGACAACTTTGCTCCCCTTAATACCTGCCTGTAACCTTACCTTTGGAATTCACGTATACTATACAGAGAAAAATTATTAAAGAAATACGAACTTTTCCTGAACAACTGAAAATAGACATGGTAGATGCATTAAAGACAATACAACAGCCATGTTTAAAGGTCCCATGAAATGAGATGATAAACTTACTCCAAATCTTTATGGGACATCCGTTCCAATAAACAGGGCCAGAAAAAAGAATACACTACCAGTGACATCATTAGTGAACTAAGGAGTTCACACCAGGTCACCTGAAATTTTTATTACTCTCTGAAAAATCAATGATACCACAAATGATGTCATCACCAACCCAAATATTGATGCTTTCTGGTCCCTCCTTGTAGACTAGACATAAACCACATCAATTCTATTTGCATTTCCTGGGCCTTTAAAGGTTGGCTGATCCACGAATGACCCTGATATGATACGTGGTCGTCTGCCATGCATGGAGATGTGCCCTTGTATCATAAAGTAATATGATAGAAATGTCAAACGTATGAGAATTATACCGCCGTTGCCTAAGATGATAAAAAAGAAATGACCTTTGGTTCATTGTTACGACTGTGGTATTGACGAATTTTACTTCGGTTTAAAAAAAATTGGAAGGCTGCTGCAGCCGTATGTATTTGACGTAGGTATCATAAAGTAACATAATAGTGATGTCAAACCAATGAGCATTATACACACTGTAAGATGTTAAAATAGAAATAAACTTGGTTTGCGTGATACGACTGCGGTACTGACGAATTTTATCTTTGGTTTTAAAAATGGAATGCTTTTGCTTATTGGAAGGTTATGAAAGTAGGCTGATGCGCGCGATATATATAATAAAGCATAAAACCTAAGTGTAATATAAGGAGCAATACTTTATCAGTGTTAGTGAGAGTCCGTTGGTGAGAGAGCTGCTTGGGTACAATGCCGTGACGCTTATGATTCAGCCGTAGCTACAAATGTTCGTCATGGGAGCACTTGAACCGTGAGTAATATATTTGGTGTTAGCGAACACTGTCTTGGGGATCATTCTTGGTGTGTTTTATAAAGAGTACACAGAGTCCTTAGGAGGTTGTTTTGAAAGGCTACAGAAAGTGCTTAAAGGGTCCTCAGAAACTACTTGACAGGACGAACAAGTCTGAATACATGATGGCGAATTTGCTGGACAAAATAAAATAGTATGCGCATTTCTACTGTAATAAGTTGAGTACTGAAATGCTGAAAATACTGAAAATAATGTTTATAATAAATAAATACAAATTATATCAAGTGATAGCATAAATACAAATGATATTAAAGACACTATCAGGGATTTATCTGAAAGAGTCAAAATATTTGAAACTTGCAGGAATAGCTTAAAAGTGAAGGATAAGTCTGTAGAATTCTCATAAGTTACATTTTCCAACTGAACAATTCACAGAAAAGGAAGAAAACGGCAATGTTCAAAGATATGAATCCCCATTCAATTACGTGTTGTATTAGTGTCCGTACGGACAGTAATGACTAAAATTTCCTATTTTGTCCTTATTAGGTTGCTTCTGATCCTATCATTTGCAGGGTATGTTAGAATACCTGATTTTTTTGATGTTCTGATTTAGCAAATCACTGATAGTGCCTTTAAGTAACGCACTAAGTAATAGCATCATAAACTCTAAAACCATTAATGTCTTTAAACTAAACCTAAATAAGAGCTGATTAATAAATATTAAAATTAGGTCTATATTAAGTAATGGATTAGATTTAGCAATTGGTAATAAAACTAATGTTTTTCCCTTAGTTAATAACTGCAATACCTTCTTCTTTTCATTTCATTCATCAATTCGTGACTGGCTCACTATGGAAATCATGTTCTCTTGCCTCTGATCTTGTTGAAACAATTGAAAATGTTCTCGTCTTGTCTTTTTCTATGTGTTTTTCTTGTCCTGTCTTGTCCCGTCCTGTCCAATAATTTAAATCTTAAATATTGTATGATGTGAGGTGGGGTCATGCTCAAAATCCTCCAGACTTATTATGGACTATCCTACGTTTGAGTTCATGCCATTACAATATTCTGTACATTTTATTTATTAAAGATGCAACTATTTATTTCTTCAATGTGTGTTAATATATCATATATCATTATGAAATGTACTGACTGAATGAAAATGCTAATAAAACTTTTTGCAATTGAATTGATTGAATTTAGAACGGGAAAGTCAAAGGGGGTTTTTGAGTTATAGCAGGGTGCTGCGTGAATAGGTCTTTAAATATAAATTATGGTCTGTTGGTATCCGCGATATGAAAAAATGTGAGATAGAAATTTCGTCGTTCCTTAAAGCTCGAGGTATACCTTCAACCTTTTGGCGCTGTTAAATAATATAGTCACTTACACTGTAAAAAATAAAAACACATTTTCTTGACCATATTCGGAACCAGTATGCAAAATTACATGCAAAAGAGATGAAACAGACCTAGTGTTAGGGCATTGATTTGAGATATGAAACCTCACAAACCACTAACTTATGTGCGTGTCATAACCCACGCATAAATTGTTACGTCCAAATCCATTCAGACTATACAAAGGCAACTGGCGTGTAATGTATACTTAAATAATAATTACATGCATGTCACTGGGGAAAATATTATAAAATTTACTAGGTTTTGTTTAAGTATTGCAATTAGATAATGCTGACCAAATCACGGATATCTTAAATATGGATGGATATACAGAATATATTGCGGAATATAACGGTTATTCGTTCATTCTCGATGTAATCACATACTAGAAAAAATAAAAATCCATTATTATCGACTAACCCTCGTCTTACCAAAGGGGGGGGGGGGGGGGGGGGGGTGGACTTAGCTCCGGTGCGCTAAAATGCCAAAAGCTCGCGTAAAATTCTGGTCATTTTAGCGAAAAAAATGTGAAGGTAGCACCTTTACCGGGGTTCGGGTATGCCGTCAAAGTCGAAGGGTAAGGGGGTAGTTGCCACCCAAGGATATTTTATGGTGCATTTTTGAAAATATTATGCACAGTATGGCTCTAAAACAAAGTCATCGAAATTTTTAAAAAAAATAGTCATTTGCCATCATTTAGAGCTGAAAACCGTATGAAAATCCGATATTCCTAACTTTTTTAGCGCTAAAATGGGATTTTCGCCTATTTTCTGTGGAAAATGCCAATTTCGCCGAATCGCAGACTTGATGACATCATTGTGACGCCATAAGTAGGTATGTTGGTACTTATTTTGGTATCAATGGAAAGAAGAGCGCCATAGCTATCCACTGGTATCAAAATCATAAGCATATGGTGCTTTATAACGAATTCTCGAGCGGGAGAAACCACCTCCCTGGTAATCCGTGTTACAAAAAAGGCTTGGTAGAGTGACAAGACTGATAGCGGTTCTTCACGAGGTATACCATCATGTCTCCATTTTGTTTTTTCTAAATTCACAAACCTTAACTTTGTCAGAAGTAGCTTACAAATAAAGTTAAACAGGTATACTTCAAAAGTGATGAAAAGTAATTAATAGATTCGGTAAATTGTTACAGATCATTATCAATACACCATTGTTTTAAAACAGGACAAGAATAAGAAATTATTAAAAAAATAAAACAATAATGGCTGATTTATGGAGAAATATCGGACCACAAAAACTTTGTCTGATTTTGCTCATGTTTATGTTAAACTTTTCCTCAACTTTTATTTTTAGTAATAAAAAAGACAAGAAAATCACTAGAACGATCGACGAAAAACGGACTTTTGCATGTATATACAAACAGGCTAATTAGGATTGTATATAAAAGTCATAATTTCAAGAAATGATGGCCTTCTTTCTACAGCTATGCCACTTTGAGTTTTTTTTTTTTTTTTTTTTGAAATCCGATTCATCTCAAATTTCGGAATTGTGCATTTTAGGTTACTATCTTTAGTTCTAGTTGACTATTTTTCATTATTACACAAAAAAATTAATATTTCGAAATCTCTGAGTCAGACTTTAAATAAAGAATAGAGCATTAATTAATAGATTCGGTAAATTGTTACAGATCATTATCAATACACCATTGTTTTAAAACAGGACAAGAATAAGAAATTATTAAAAAATAAAACAATAATGGCTGATTTATGGAGAAATATCGGACCACAAAAACTTTGTCTGATTTTGCTCATGTTTATGTTAAACTTTTCCTCAACTTTTATTTTTAGTAATAAAAAAGACAAGAAAATCACTAGAACGATCGACGAAAAACGGACTTTTGCATGTATATACAAACAGGCTAATTAGGATTGTATATAAAAGTCATAATTTCAAGAAATGATGGCCTTCTTTCTACAGCTATGCCACTTTGAGGGAGTTTTAGTTCATGAAAAAACCTAACGCTATCAAAATTTCTACAAAAAATGGATTGGAATAGGAATAATATTGATATCATTCACAATGTGTGTATGTCTTCAACATGTTGTGTTATAAATTTGCTGTTATTTTAATACCCTACCTTCTTTTGACAGCGTGTACCTCTCAGCTGGATAATCATACTGCATTTTCCAAATATGCGACAACGTTTATCATATCATCTTTCGCGGTTGTGTGAATCGTTAATATTCAATTAGCACAACTATGACCTACTTTTATGCTGATCATGTGATAAAAACAGCGTCCATATATACGTCATAAATATTCATTCCAACAAGTTTTTTTGTGGCGTATCTTGTTGCGATTGTCTCTTAAGTGCATTACCTTTAAAGGAACAAGAACAGTGGTTTTCACACGTTTCAGTTTGCTTATTTATTGATGTGCAACTTGGCGGATGTTAATGTTATAATATAATTTGTGTATGTAGAGTATACCCAATCTCTAACACTCTCATCCAATCATATTTATACACCTGACACACAAAAAAACTTTTAGAGTCACCAGCTATTTCAACAGCATGTACACGTTCTGAATCCCGCCGCTTGCCACCAGTGTTAAATGAAGTAGTTTAAGTTCTCAAAGTGGTCGAGTTACAGATTGAGCCGGAGACGTGTATTTGGTCTATGTTGGTTTATTATTCCATAGTTCCATGTAGTAGACTGATGTGATCTAACATTTGCCTCATCTTTTTAGAGGCCTAATTACACAACAGTGGGTGTGGCCTAATTAGCACACCCCACAGCTATGTGCTCTGCCTGGAGTGGCTAAAGTGTTTAATATTAAGGCTTTTCACACTGAGCCGGTGATCGATCGACTTTTGCGATCGATCGCCGTTTTTGAAGACTAGTACAGGCGTTTTCTGAATAGTAGACGCGCATGCGCAATAGTGCCTTAGTTACGATGTAAAAGTTTTCCAAAGAAAAGATTTTAATGAGCTGCTGCTCTCACGAAATACTTCTTTTTGAGGCATTTACGGCAGTGGTTGTAGTCGACTTTTTAAATGCTGAGGTACATGGCCATCTTTTAAATGATATGACTTGTCACCTTGGTTTGCTTCCGCACAGAAATTGTGAGTTTTCCGTTCATAAAATTGAACGGACTGAGTAAGGAAATTCAAAATGGCGGATAGACTCTTACGTAAATGCAATTATTGGACGAATGTGTGCTTTTATTTGAGTAAGTACAACAGCGATATGTGTGTCAGAGTTTGCAAAGTATTATAATGAATTTAGTGGCTGGTTTGAAGTCTACAGTTAGCGATCGATCGCAAAAGTCGATCGATCACCGGCTCAGTGTGAAAAGCCTTACTAATAAACTCAGGAGCTTGTGTAGCCAAGGGATTTACTTTTCATAAAATACCTTATTCGTCAAAATCATGCTCAAAATGGCGGAGAAAGAAGGTTAGAAACACCAAAAAGTGATTCAGCAAAAGTTGCACTTCTCGGAATTTCCAATGGGCACTGTCATGACTGCGGGGTATACACGGATTAGATAAGTCATGTAAATAGTGGATTATAAATACCACGTGTAAAAATCCGACTGTGTATGTTCAATTACTAGCTGGCCAAAGGTATTGCAACATCAATGAAAAGATGCGAGATGATATTTCCTGTCAATTTGGCAAGCGTTAGTAGACGGTAAGGCTTTTGATATGATCAACGAGTTACGTTCTGCCAAGACAATGGGGTGGAAGGTATGCCAATATGCCTCAGATGCGAAAGGTTGTAATAGCGGAAATTGGAAAATCCGTTTGACTGCACGTAGTGCAGTATAGCGGCTCACATTATGTCCAAATCTCGAGGATGGGGGCATGCATATTTTCCATTCGGATATGCGGCCCTAATTTTGAAACTTAGGACCTAAGAACTGACTTTGGTGTGAGAATAGGGACTTAAAAGCAGATTTTTTTTCGCGAAATGAGGGTCTTGAGATTTATGAATTTCAGAATTTGTTCATCACGGAAACTGGAATTGGGGACGCACATATCCGTACACTGTAAAAAGAAATCAAGTTAATTTTGCACAAATTAACCATTTTTAAGACATAATTTTGACTAATTTGTACAATATGGACTAATTTATTTTTATAATGTTCTGCCTTCGTTAACTCATTTCTTAACTTATTATTACCAGGGCTCAGTGAAAACATCCAATGCAAAATGTACTGTAGACATCGCAACTAGATACGATTGTAAATGAACATTATTAAGATTTTCGTATGGAGTATAATTCTTTATGGCGAATAGAGGTGGACTCTGACAAAAGCAGACGAGAATCGGCTTATGGCTGCAGACAGTGGCGGCGCCAGCCCCCCCCCCCCCCAGTTTGCCCCACCTGGTCGAAAGAAAAATGAAGGATTTGGGGCAAAAATCAGTGATTTGGGGCCAAAAATCAGCGATTTTGGGCCAAAATTGGTGAAAAATTTCCAAATTTTTCATATTTTGTCCCCCCAGAATTTTCACTTTTGCCCCCAAGATTTCACTTTGCCCCCCTGTTCGCCCCCCAGAAAAGAGGTCTGGTGCCGCCACTGGCTGCAGAAATGTAGTTATGGAGAAGATTGCTAGGTATCACCTGGAAATAGAAAAGAACAGATAAGAGTGTCCTAGATGAACTGAGGGTGAAGAGGCAGTTACTGGGAGAAATAGTAAAAAGAAAACTGAGCTTCGGCCACATCCTGAGACCAAATGGCAGTGTTTTAGCCCTGCAGATCATAAGGACAGATTGAAAGGAAAGGCGCGGACGGCAAAAGAAGAATTGGTTTGAAAATATAAAGGACTGGTCAGAACTGACGCCCATCTCAAAACAGGACGGCACAGAAGGAGATCAGGAGACATGCGCAGATGGTAATCGTCAGTACATGACGGCGGCCAGAAGAACATTATTAATATACAACACATTTTTTTTAAAGATTTCGCAAAGGGTTGTGATTAGCGACAAACCCAATTCAAGTTTAAAATTAAATGTAATACATTGTAATTTGAAATCTATATCTAAAGATGAATTGTATAGTAATCCTTTGGGATTTATTTTTAATCTTTGTAAGCATTACACAATCGATAGCGGGATCCCGTTCTATCCCGCAGCAGCGGACCAATATATCTACTGTCATTCCTTACACAGGTAACGCTCACCATGTGGGTGTGCTGTGATTTTCTGTGAAGCATGTTCCGAAAAATCTACCAAAATCTACCGACATCTACCAACTTCAACTTGCCTCTTTTATGTACCAGTATCACCACCATCTTCTTCCACCGGATCTTATCTCTGAAGACTTCTTCAACATTGACCACTCCTTCTCATAACTATGATACCAGGCATGCTAATGACCCCTTCATTACACCTACCAATACTGTTCTTACCAGTAATACCTCTAAATCCTAAGGCCCTAAGCTATGGATGCAATTGCCCTCTGAACTCCAGAATTCCCCCTCACTATCATCCTCTAAAAACAAGTTTAAAAAGTCTCTTGTCAAGCTGTATGATGACATGCCTTCTTAATATGTTTTTCTTCTCCATTTCCCCCTCTTCTCTCTGTATCTCCTCTTATCATTTTATTTATAATACCCTTAAGTCAGACATCATGTTTGTCCTAGTTTGTCCTGTCCTGTATATTTTGTCTCGTCTCCCCCTCCCCCTGTTTTTTTCGTATTTCAGCATATCTCTTGTAACTTTTTCAGTTTTTTGACCTTTTTTTGTATAGGTCACTGCGACCTCACGCCTCGCGTTTAGCAGTGTCCTCGTCCCTTCACCATTTATGTATTCTATAATACTGCTTTGTATTTTTTTTTGGGGGGGGGGGGGGTAATACTATCACCTATATCTGTCATTACTCTTGAAAAATATGTTTTTATTTTACCATAGTTTTACCAAAGTTTATGGTACTCATATCAATGTACACTAATATAGCTATTGAATAAATGTTGACCTGAAACACATTATTTCATAACAAGAATGGTCTACCACAAGGGAGTGTGCTTGCACCTCTCCTGTTCAACATATATACCAACGACCAACCTAGGAGTGTAGGAACCTGTCGTTTTATTTATGCAGACGATCTTGGAATTAGCGCACATTTTTTTTTTTTTTTTTTTTCCAGAATTCCCCCTCACTATCATCCTCTAAAAACAAGTTTAAAAAGTCTCTTGTCAAGCTGTATGATGACATGCCTTCTTAATATGTTTTTCTTCTCCATTTCCCCCTCTTCTCTCTGTATCTCCTCTTATCATTTTATTTATAATACCCTTAAGTCAGACATCATGTTTGTCCTAGTTTGTCCTGTCCTGTATATTTTGTCTCGTCTCCCCCTCCCCCTGTTTTTTTCGTATTTCAGCATATCTCTTGTAACTTTTTCAGTTTTTTGACCTTTTTTTGTATAGGTCACTGCGACCTCACGCCTCGCGTTTAGCAGTGTCCTCGTCCCTTCACCATTTATGTATTCTATAATACTGCTTTGTATTTTTTTTTGGGGGGGGGGTAATACTATCACCTATATCTGTCATTACTCTTGAAAAATATGTTTTTATTTTACCATAGTTTTACCAAAGTTTATGGTACTCATATCAATGTACACTAATATAGCTATTGAATAAATGTTGACCTGAAACACATTATTTCATAACAAAAATAGCTTGGGTGTTTTTGTTTACCAAACTAGTCATGGCTTTCACCATCACTTGAGTTTGATGAAAACATTAGAACACAACTTACCTTTGACTTTACGAAATATTATTCCTTATCGCAGCATAAGGGAAGTGATGCATTCTAATATCAATACACACATAACACAGCTAAGTTTTTATTTGGCCCATCCAACCTTATCGTGGATTAGCGCAAAGCGGATTATGAGTTCCTTGACATCCATCCCGGCCAAGCATGGAGTTAGTCTTTTTATAAATAACAGACCATTATGTAAGAACTGCATCGGTTTCCAGTTCCATTCTGAGCAGTAACTTGGCCACAATAGCTTTGTAATGGCAACAAAGGCCTAGTCGCCACATTGCCAAGGATTGACCCCTCATATTAATATCCGCCCCATAGAAATATGCAAGAACTCTCATTAAATTTGAGACCGATAAATAGTATATGAATCATTTTCCACCAGTTTGTACGTATAACATGCGAGACACATAATAAACCTAACAAAATAATGCAGACTGTGTAATCACAATAATTCATCTATCATTCCATTGTTTTTTTATTGTTAAAGGTATAATGTTCGATTGCATCATTTAATTTTGTGCATTAGTTTGAAGAATAGACATCCACAAAGCCTAATTAAAAATCATTTAAATCTGAGGTAGCATTTTTAATGTGAGCAGCAAGTATGTATATTATAATGGACCATAGGCTAGTTGCTCAAATATCATCATATAAAACAAAATTCAGTGAAAATATTCTGGGTGTGTGTTGAGAAATACAAGATTCCCAGTGGTACCAAAAGCTCACGTTTGATGAGGCAAGTGGAGTCCGGGCTGATAATCGGACTTTTTTTTATTGGATCAGTGCTCATTTAAGGAGTGTTGTCTGCATGGTTAGACTGATAGCAATTCATGAAATCTGCCAGCACAGGAAACGATATCGTGAGCTCCAATATTGGGTCGAAGTTATTCGCTTTCAATGCCACTCGCTCATACACACCTGCTATGCCGGGGGCTCACTGGTTTTAGCTGAGCAACTTTACTCACTGTAAAGCTTGTATTTCTAATTCATTCAATTATATCACTAATGCAGCAAATAAGAATAATCAAATCGCAGGGAACGGTGTAAACCTCAACTCCAGTATTCATTTTAGTATCTTTACTGATACTGTAGTGGATGAAGCTATTATAGCATGGCTTGGTAAATAACTCCCGGCCCCCTCACTTTGGTGCGGCCATGTATCTTTACTAGTACTTAACCCTTTTCTCAAGGCAGAGTAGGCTTATGCACACGTTCAGTTCCCTTAAGACATACTCGTATTGAATTGGCCTCTTTAAGGAAAACGATTGATCTTACCTTGCCGTCTTCACCTTTATACATCTCTTAAAGCCACACCGAAAGGTATATCACAGAACGATCAACGGTATCCCAGTATCATTTTTCGAACTGCTGAACTTTGAGTGAGTTATATCATTTGATTATGTTGCTGGCACTAGCAGCCATGTAGTTCATTGGTAACATTAATGTTCCGCTAGTCATGTTAGTCGCCTGTCAATCAATATCATTGTTAGGGTATTAGTATACTATCTGGGAAATACGTTATGATTTGAGAATGCAAGCTTGATATAGTAATGTGAAATAAACTGAATTTAAAGATCTAGCTGATGTTCACGTAAGCTAGATTAAGACATGGCGACATGCCCTCGTATGTAGATTGTTGCTGTGTATGTTGATTGATAGTACATTTTTGTGAAACAATCATACACAATCTTGCAACCAAGGTTTTTCTAAATCAAAATTGTATGAGGATTCCAAAATCATGGGAGTCATTTTTGAATGTGTTCTTGGATGTATCTAGGGGGTAAGGTTTATACAGGGGTCAAAATATAAAAGGAGAAAAATGTGTTATAAAGAATACCATCATGTTCAGTACTTTTCAAGGATTACAGAAAGGTATAGTTTGGCCTACCTGAGGGTTATAGTACAAGAGTTACAAGGTAAAACGGGTTCAAGGTCACACTGGGGGTAAAATTTCAGATTCATCGGTTTGTTTTATAAATGGTGCCAAATTGGTCGTCTTACTGTACAGAAGCCGAATATACAGGTCGCGTTGTCAATGACGTTTTGATGATAATTAAGTGGTCACAGGGTCTATGGGAGGTCATTAGTCATATCTGTAAAAGTCTCACTTTGAAAGGTGAAACACAGAATCTATATATGACCCAATGAACGATTTAAAACCAGTTTCAACAAAACCGGACCATTCTATAAATAATGACTTTCATGAGCCTATTATAGTAAAACAATAGGTTGAAAATATGGTAAACTCTACCTTTTTAGAAACCTTATGAGTAACCGAACAGATTGGTACAAGTTGTAAAACAATTTAAACACTTTTATTGTTTACCTCTGTACAAATTGTTCCCCCTTATAAAACACCCAAGAGCACATTTAAAAAAATAACACCCATGATTTTCAGATGCTCCATGAAATTCTGTATTGGAAAAACATTGTTGTCAAAATTGTATATAAAAAACTAAACCAAAACATTAATTACATTTCCCCATGTACTATGATGGTATCTGAGGTGGTATTGGAGATTTATTGGTTGTGCTTTCATGGTGTTGTTGTTAATGTTGTCGATTTTGTGCTCGTGTTAATGATGATATTCCATGTTGCTAATTTTGTCAAGGTAACAATCTTAAATGGTGGTACAGGCGCCCTGTTGCTGCTGCTGATAGCATAAAGGCAAAGATAAGATGGTCATTACGAACTCACTGCTTAGCAACAGCAGGCTTTAAGTCACACTGTATGTAGAAAAAAGGAGGTAGAGTGTTCTTCGCACAATGCATTTCTTCCTTCCAATACAATTGTTGTACTGGTTGTCCCATGAGTTTATAGTGACAAAAAGTACTTAAAGATTGGGATGAGTTCTGTTCATTTAGGTATTTTTTGTGTGGCAACCAGTGCAAAAATTGTATTGGAAGAATTGCATTGTGGGAAGAACACTATACCTTCTCTTGTATGTAGAAATCACTATTGTCGATGTTCTTGACTCTGTTGTTACAAGACATCTCTTATAGTTATGCTAATACGGTGCATCGTACCCATTCAAAAGGAGAAAATAATATCCTTTATTATTGCATTAGTTCATTTCTTGCAATGGTGATTGACAATAATCGGTGTCTTTAAGTTATGCAGCCTTTTCACGACCTGGAGTCACGGGGTCGTAGAGTTATAGAGGGGTCGTGACTTAAGATGACTTTAAAAAAACGTTATACATTATATTAGTAAGGAAATGAAAGAATTGTTACTACGTGTTGGAAGTCGCACGGTGCTTATAATAATACGAATGGGTTCTCGACAAAGAAGGTTTGGAAACCATATCTAAATCTATGTGCATGGTATGAGGATTTAAGGTCTGCTCGTAGTTTAAAGTGAGATACTCATGACGAAAACGACATCCCAATTTTATAAAAGCAGATGCGACGCCAGCTAGAGGAAAGAGATTCGCTGAGTCCCCCGGAGAAAACATAAGTGCAATCGGGAAGGTAAAAAGAGGGAGGAAAAATAGCAGGGAAGATTATTCGAATTTCCCCCTGCGGACAAGTAGGACGGGCTATGCAGGAAAAAAATATGCCTATTACAATATAGACCTACGTCAAACTAATCTGTTAGTTGTTTTTTATACATTGACATAGTATTCCCCATTTGCACCAATTTTAGTGAGCTATTTTATGTCAGAGTGTAAGACATAATATTACGTGACTGAGAGCAACGTACCCACGTGTATTAGAAAATATACCCGACGCTAAATATAACCTAAACGCAATCGATTGTTTTTATCTTGCTGCTTTTCTGCTTTTTTTTTGCACTCTATCTGAAAATACTAGATTTGCTTCTTAAAAGATACGTTCTTGTTTTGTTTCTTTTTTTCACTTGAGGTGCGATTTAATAAATTGGCGAGCATGATAAATTTTCAAAAACAAAAAATCGGTTAAAAATAGGGTGTACTTTTCTTGAAATGTTCTCGCGTCTACAGATTCGATTGTGGTTCTTAAAACATCTTACAGGATGATTCATAGGGAAAGATGAATGGGTATGGCTCTTATGTAAGACACTGTAAGAGTCACAGCTTTTATTTCTAAGAATGTCAATTAGCGTTTGACTTTCATTTTTTTAAATACCTAGAGACAGGCATATTTCCATTAAAGGCTGACTCAGAGATTTCCCGCGGAGGGCGCCCTCAATTTTCAAACAAATTGTGTTTTTTGCATATACATAATGCTTATCCATATAATAATCACTGTGTTATATAGCTAAGCTCAAATCGAAGTCCTTCTTATGGAAAATCGCAACTTTGTTTAAAAATTCCGGATCCGGAAATTTTGTTATACACTGTATCCTATGCACTGGTATACTGTACATAAAAGGGTACTGCATGAAAACAAAAAATCCGATTCAGTTCTAACTTTGGAATTGAGCATTTTAGGTGAGTATCTTTAGTTCTAGTTGACTATTTTTAATTGCTACACAAAAAAATATATATTTCGAAATCTCTGAGTCCGACTTTAAAACAAATCATTTCGGTGGGGTCATTTTTATTTTAACTCCTTTTGTAATCTCACATAAAAATCTAATATTTATGATTTTGGTACAAATTTATATATGTTGTATGTGGAAGTAATATAAAGAATAATAGTACCTATAATGTGCTCCAAAAGAAACGCAATTTAATTTACACTCTTAGAAAAAAAGTGCAACTTTGAGCCTTTTGTCCTGTATGTAATACCCCAATAGGTTATATACTTTCCTTAAAATAATTACCGCGCTGTTGTGTCAGGAGAAAAAACACACAACATTTTGTACTTTTGATACAAATAATTGGTAAAATGATACCGATTTGTTACCGTAATAAAAAAAAATATATATATGGGATCTTGATTACGGACAAACAGTAAAAATACATTTTAGTACATGTAGTCACAGCTGCAGTGTGTAAATAAGTAAATACATTTGGTGCTCAATTTATTTATTTAAATTTAGTTATAGGTGCGTATCATTATTACCAGATTCCTGGCAAGATTTACTCAGTCCGTGTTTATTTCAGCAATGTTTCCTTTAATGCGTTAATTATACGAGCAGTATTAATTTAGTGCCTCCTTTATGGCTGTTTTTATATACAACAAAATCCACCATCAGAATAAAGGTCCGTTCACACTTCACGCCACTGCAGTGCAGTGATTTGGCATTGCCAAATAGTCTCTAACCAATATGCTACATGCAGACTGAACAACAAAGTTAAATTCGTTTTAACTCGCATTGCAGTTGTTGCATCAAGTTGAAGTAGAAAGTGATCAATATCGCACTGCAGCAGGACTGCACTGCTTGGCAGTGAGAGTATGAACGGACCTTTAGCTGCAATCGAAATTAATAGACTGCATTCCTATGCGTTTATGGTTAACAAATGAATTTTATAGACCATACACACTTACACACACGCAACACCTTCCCTCCATGGCAAACACACACACACCACACACATTACCCACATACCCCCCATCCACACACACGCACACACACCCACGCACACACACACACACAGGGTCTTGAAAAGATTACAAAATTACTTGAAACTAACCGCATTTTGATGATCGAATTTTATGAGTTCAACCATCGGTCATTTCGTCGTCCATTTCCATAGGTTTTTTTTTAAATCTAGGTAAATGCACGACTGTAAAATGACAAAATCGTATAGCAAATCACTATTGGAAATAAAGGATCTACGCGTTTCCACTAGGATGAGCAAACGAGATACCTGACACCTTTTGGCGGGAAGGCGTGATGCCAAAGAAAAGCCTAGATAGGATGAAGTGTCACATGTATCACTATGTTCACCACAAAAACAAGCATGGCCCATCAATATAACAATATGCTGGCTTTGGAGGACGATACCGGCAAAAAAGACTTAAATGCAAGCTCAAATGAATAATGATATATGACATTGTTAGCGATAATAATTATGATAATGAGTGATAGTAATGGATTATGCCAATAATATTGAATGGTAATGATAATAGCAATGACGAACCGTGACATGTGCTGAGGATTAGCCTTGTTCAGGCGCTCTACCAACTTCAATTCACTGTTCGCACGTATGATACAAATAATGTCACGATTCATATTAGGCAGAAATCGTGCGAGGATGGAGCATATTCCCCCTCCCTTAAACTAAAAAATAGCCATTGGCAAAAATTCAAGTCATTTTATCAAGCACCTAATTTGATGCTTTAATTCCACCTGGCCTATTGTTTATGCTTGCAGTCTTCCAATAGCAAGTTCAATAAATTCCACGCAGGCAGAGCTGGTAGCATATCACTTCACTGACCACAATGGGTATTTGTTGGTTTATACCCAGACAGCAGGCTCTAGTCCAGTGTGCACACCAGACCACCAAGGAGATATACCATTTAATTGTATGTTGTGGTATTGAATATTTATCTAGACAGGTATAGCCGCTTCAATGCTAAAGCACTGATTTCAAACTGCAAACACATGTTCAAAATAATTGAGAATAAATGTCAATAAAAAAAATAGCATTTGTTGGTTCTTAGCAGACAGCAATTGAAACAAGGCTGAGCTGAGGATATAATGCTAGTTACAAGGTTGGAGTGAGGCCCAAAAATTGTTGATTGTCCCTCATCCGACCGACCAATATGTGGGGAAATCAGGAAAAAGGTTTTTTTCTTTACTGTGCAAAAGAATCCCGACCTAATTTTGGAAAAAAATTCCTAAAAAGTTTTTTTTTTTCAATTTTAACTTTCTGAATGTAAAAAAGATGTTTAAACAGTTGCTTAGCATGTTTTGTTGGGTTTCATAATGTAAAGGGATGCATTTTTGAGTAAGAATAACTGATTTTTAGTGTTTGACTTACCTATTAATACAAAAAAACATGTTTCAATACAGTTTGTACGGTGTTTTTTTTTTTTTTTTTTTTTTTTTTTTTTTTTTTTTATACCATCGATGCCAAAAAAATAAATAAAAATGAAAAAAAAAATTACAAAAAAAATGAAAATTAAAAAAAAAAAAAAATTAAATTTGATTTTTTTTGTAAACTTTGGATTTTTTTCGATTTTTTTTTTCGAATTTTTTTTAGAATTTTTTTTTAAGAATTTTATTTTTTTAGAATTTTTTTTTAGAAGTTTATTTGTTTTTTAGAATTTTTTTTTAGAATTTTATTTTTTTAGACTTTATTTTAGAATTCTCCGCAGATTTTTTTTTTAGAAATGTTTCTTTGGAATTTTTTGTGTCACATTTGGTTTTTTTTTTGGCGTCGTTCGTACGATTTTTTTTTTTTTTTTTTTTTTTTTTTTTTTTTTTTTTTTTTTTTTTTTTTTTTCTTATAAAAAAAATTGGAAGTAGAATAAAAATTTTCGCTATATAAATAGCTGGGATACAAATACCGGGAACCCGCCGGAGGAGAGTTCTGGTCCGGAGACGAGATCTCTGTTTTGTTTGCTTTTAGAATGCCGTGGTGCATGCATTACTTTCGCATCATTAGACTACCATGACTACCCACACAAATTTGCCGATCTGAGTTTCCTTGCAGAAGTGGGTACCTGGAGCAAAAAAAGGACACTACACAGGCAATAGAACATGTCTTGGTCTGCCCTGGATAAACAATGCACAGACAAGAACCTGAGGAAAGTGAAGCAGCCATAAGCTGCTGTAGCCATGTAAGCATACACATTCCCTATGGCGGATCATATTTGAGATGCACTGTGTTTGGACACGATAAGACGAACTCAGACTAAAATTAGCTAAAATTGGATTCATTTTGCTGATTGTTGTGGATTGGGCTAGGAAACGGGGGCTTGGACACCCAATAATTTTGATTGGGGGGGGGGGGTGACTCGAAACCCTGAACCCCCACCCCCCCATAATTTTAACACTTTAACCAAAAACATTCAACTTCCAAAGCTTTCCCCATACAGTAAAATCCTTGTTCAGCGATCAGCCCTTCCCGAAGGCCAGCGGGGGGCCCCAATCCTGAAAATTTTCCTAAGACAATGTTCATCACAGAAAAAAGTAAAGCTTTTGTGAATGTCTTGTTTGGCCACCCGTGACGTCATTGTCCCCTATCTCACTGAAAAAAAAGAAACTGATTGTATGAATGTGCGAGAGGGTAGTGTCGGTCAGGGTGGGCGGCGTGCCTCAGATGGTGAAACTGCACAGGTATCATTACACTGGATCCATAAACCAGGTGGTCCAAGAAAGAAGCCATTGTTTATACCATACGTCCCCTTTCTTTTCTTTTTTTCATATACGGGAACAACAGTATTCAAGGCTGCCAATTCTTTATTTTCCCCGAAAAACAAAATAAATATAGCATTTATTTCAAATTCACCAACAGGACACTTAAACAATGGGAAAATAATTTGAGCTAATTAGGCCTTAATTTGATCAAAATCCATTTTGTCAATGTAACTCCTAAAGACTTTAAATAATTGAAGCCCCAGATATATAGATGACAATATATAGACCAAACATTCTCATAGTTAACATCTGATGTCTCATAGTATGTTATAATGGGGGGTTATTATGGCCAGGTGGTTTAAATCAACCCAAGATCTAGAAAGATGGCTGCATCATGCGGCAATAGAGATTTTCACAAAATCCGGCGATTGATAGAGTAGTTATACTAATGTCATAGGCCCTATACGGGAAAAATCTTTATAAAGAACCCTTTCTGTGTAGTTAAGACTTTCGTCCACCCAACGGTTTTTCTACGAAATTTCGACCGTCCGGGGGGGGGGGGTAACAATCCCCCCCACCCCCCGAATTTTTCGTAGTAAATAAGGGACAAACACCATCTTGTTGGGGTTTATAGCACTGTGTACCTACACATGTCCTTTCTTCAAATAAAGTACAAACATATAACGTTTTAATAGACGTCATAAGTGGACGTATAACTGTGAGTTATATGGAATAGAAAAGACACAATAATCTAAAAATAAGAATGATATCCCAATATTGTCAGTATTTGCTTATAGTAGCATCATAATTAACATAAGTACTATTTTGGCCATTTTACACATAAGGTCTAAGCAGGCGGCAACCACCCCCCCCCCACACACACACACCCACACCTTCGACTTTGAAGGAACACCCCTAGTGGTCTCCATTTTTTCGCTAAAATGACCGCAAAGGATTGAAATTTAACAATAAATAAAAGCCATGAATATTATTAGCCTGTTCAGACCTTGTCAAATGAGGGTATGGGGGGGGGGGGGCAGATGCATTTTCTGACGGGGGAAATTGGGGTCCTTTTCCAAGACACTGTTTACGAACGGTCAGGTTATTGGAGGCTGACGGGGGGGGGAAGTGGGCAAAGGGTTCTGAGCTGGGGAGCACTTGGGGGGGCTGCGGCTCATTATGGCTAGACTAGTCACATGGCACAAACAACGTGACATTTGCCGTACTATGGTATTTTGTACTGTAGTCGGGAAACGCGGAACAATTGTAATGTATGGTTGCCAGTTTAAAGTTTCTTTTATAACTCTATTGACCCGAATCTCTGCTTACATTAACATGACAATACTTTACTTACAAAGAGTAATTATAGTGAAAAAGAATGCCACCTGACAAAGAGTGCCTGCTATTATTTAACTAGTGGGGGACAGGGGGGGGCCCTGATGAAAGAGCGGAAAAAAACTAATGGGAGGCCGCGCTTTGCGCGGTCTCCCGCTTGCTTAGTAAACGGAAAACGTCACGAAAAGGGGAGGTCACTGAAACAGAAGCGATCACTGATGAAGAGGGGACACCTCTCAATGTCACCAAAAGACCACATTTTGGAAGTTTACCACTGTCACCTAAAGACCCCTTTTTTTTTAGGGAGGAAAAATTTTCACCAACCCCTATTTTTGGTGAATATTGAAAATTTTTATAAAAAAGAGTCCGCGCCGTGTTTTGGAAGTTTGGCATACAATTTGTTCACCCGAAAAAAAAAAAACTATTTTGGGGCATTTTGGCTGTCTCTCACCAAATACCCCTATTTGTTTGAGTCCTCTGCACCGAATGCCACAGGGTTTGGAAGCGCCAGCCTTACACCATATCCATTTACTTATGTGATCGGTTCCCCCGGTATACGGTCCGCGTAATTATTCCCTAGGAATGGTGTTACAACACAATAATGAACGATCACCATGTCACAGTGTAAACGTTACCAATCGCGTAACAACGATTAAACTTGGCAACAGAGTAAGTTGAAATCGGCGTCGCCAATTATGCTTCCACCACGTGCTTACACATTAAAGTGATGTGCAAGCAGAAATAAAGGCCTTGAAACCTAGGGGTGTATTGCCATGGTAACAAAAACACTGTCATATTATAGAACATAATTCTACACCAAAAATGGTGACTCAATCCTTTCGGGACACCCCTAGAATTTGTAAAAAATGGTTTTTAAAGTTGCAGAAAATTCGCATTTGCATTGCGAGATCAAACTCGTGAGTAGTTTGGGTAGTCTGGCAAGTCGGAAAGAAAATCAAACACGACATCATTTTTTAATAGTCTCCCCCCCCCCCAAAGGCTTGGAGTCACGCAGGCGGCGGTTAGGGAGCACTCGCCCCTCCTTGCCACTGCTCCTGTTATACCACGGATACACCCGTTCCATGGACAATCATGTACTGGAATGCAACGGGGTAATTATACAGGAGTTAGATCCAACAATAAGAAGTTGTAATTAATACCCGTCTAGAAAAAGGAATTTCTTTTGGGGTAAAAGGAAAAGAAAGAAAAATAGGTTTAGAAGTTGGGGGGGGGGTAGGTAACCGAAGGTAAGGAGTGAGCGCGGTGGCTAGAGTATGAACCCTCGTTTCACACAGACTATTGAGAAATGAAAGTCAGCTTTTTCAGTACGCTAGGGGTCAAATTGTGACGTCAAAGAGGCTTCAAATAAAGATAATGCCGCTTCCATTCTCGCCCAATCCACAAACAACAGCAAAAGATCCATGTTTGTGTGAAAAAGTCTAATCTGAGACGAATATTGCACCGAATTAGCCTAGAGACATGCAGAGGGACTAATACATGCAAAAAGGGGACATAGACTACATATAGCAGCACCCTGCACGGCCAAGGGCCATGGATGACAGAGGCAGGCAGAACAAAACAGCCGAACGCTCGTCATCCTCAGTGGCTGGTTTCCGGATTTGTAATCCCAGCCATTTATTAGCGGAAAATTTTATTTTCCCTCAATCCAATTTTTTTTTACCACACACGTACCAATGACGCCAAAAAAAATCCATAGTGAAAAAAAAAATTACTAAAAAAAAAAAAAAAATTCTAAAAAAAAAATTCTAAAAAAAATCTTTAAAAAAAAATCCAAAAAAAAAAATTAAATTCTAACAAAAAAAAATTTAAGAAAATTAAAAAAAAAAAAAATAAATTTATAAAAACAAATTAAAAAATTTTTTTAAAAAAATCTAACAAAAAAATAAAAAAAAAATTCTAAAAAAAAAATGTAAAAAAAATCGAAAATTTAAGTTCATTTTTATTTTGTTTTCATTTATTTTTTGTTGGCGCGAGGTACACCGTAACCCTGGTTACCCATGGGTATAATGAGTGTTCATTCTTGCGACCGTGGGACCATGGTCATATGTGATTAAAGATAAGAATTGTGGAAAATTTTGTGGTTTTTGGTTTTGATTGATTGTGGAATGGAATTGCAAAAACGCTCACAAAGATGGGTATATTCTATGGTTATTGATGATCAGAAATGATAACATGTCAACTTATAAATTGAATACAAATGTATTTATACGTGAAATCAGATAAATAGCAATTAATAGCATTAACGTATTATTGACCATTTTTGATCAGGAATTAGGCAATTTAATAGCCAATACCTTTTAACACGAGAAATAAATCCTTTGCCTTTGTTCTTCGTCGCCTTCTTCTGTCTTTCTTATTTGCGGAATTATCCGTAAGTCAGCATGGAATTCTTAAAAAGCTACCGTCTTTTTTTTAACGTTAACTAACGTCAAATTAAATTAATCCTCTACATACGATAATCTGGGGTTAACGGAAATACCCGCACCAAGAGGAAATGGGTTTCTTTCCTCCAAATGCAATTCTTCCAACCAATTTTTACACTGGTTGTCTCATGCATTTATAGTGACAAAAAGTACCTAAATGACAAGAACTCATCCCAATCCTTGCAATTTAAGGTATTTTTTGTCCACTTTAATTCATGTGACAACCCTGCAAAAATTGTTGGAAAAATGCATTGTGGGAAGAACCCTATACCTCGTCTTATCCGCACCTATCCACACTGCTTTTCAACAGACGCCCTGCTCTACGTCGTTATCTCGTGCTTCTTAGCAACAAACTTTGGAAACGAAAAAATCTAATACCCACATTATTCTTGTTTTTGTTTTTTTTTTTAAATTGTTCTTTGTTGTTGTTTTTTTTTTATTTGCTTTTCGTGTTTTTTCTTTTATTTAGGGAGGGGTCATATTTACGCCGGGGAATGGAGGATTTGAGGGGGGGTTTGGGGGGAACCCGAAAATTTTTTGTCAAGAGAGAGGGGGGAACGTTAAATTTTAATCACGCGAGAAGGGGGGACATGAACTTTTAATGGAAAAATCAAGCTGATCAAGGGGGGCGTGAAATTTTTGAACGGGCGGAAGCGGAGTGGGGGTGGGGGAACGCGAAAATTGTGCCGAAAAAAGTTGAAATCCTGCCATCCCCCGGCATAATAATGACCCTCCCTTATTTGTAATTTCTTGCCCATATATAGATCGCAACATCCATACATCGCCTCCATTTTTTGTCATTCATTCATTTGTCTGCAATTTTAAACACATTAAACTTTACAAGTCATGAAAATAATCTGTGATTAACATTAATTTTAAAAGCTGTTATTGCTAGTGAGCATTAGAAAACACGTTTTATCTTATTTTCTTGAATCATAAAACAATATTTCAGACCAATTTTTAATATGTCCAATAAGACCCTTTTTGTGTCAAATTAATTTTTTCATGTTTTTTTCAAAGATGAATTGCCTAAAGTTTTACACTCCGCTGAAATGCAAAGACCATGGTGGTCCATTGACATTAATTTTCCATCATTAGAATAAAATTGCAGTTGGATTACGAGAGCATTCATTGGCTAGCAGCGAGCGAACAACCTCACGACTGCGAAAACTCTGAAGGTATTTTTTTGCCGCAGTAGATAAAGCCACTAACGAGAATTCCATCGTAAGTCCGAACGTGGCCCGGTATAGTTTTAGTGTACGCGGGCACCCAACCCCCCACCTGCCACGTGGTACCAGACGGATAGCGCAGGCTTACTGGTGTTGTTCCAGCACCCCCCCCGGTTTAAAAAAAAAATAATTTATGATTTTGCTTATCCCTACTGAGCAGTTCCTAGCGACTCGAGCTTGGATACGGCCGATAGTCTGTGTGCTCTACGGGGACATATGGGTACCAAGGCTGGATACGCATGTGTTCAGCATAGACCTAGTACCGTGTAAGCAGTTATAGTCCGCGGGAGCCACAGTCCCCCGGGGCTTTCCATAGACGATAACGGAATAAAGCGTGAAACGAATGTTGTGTGAAGAGTCAAATGAATCGATGCCTATTGTTCACCATTGTTCCCGGACTATAGTACGCCGTACAATAATTACTTCTAACACCGGTCTCGTTGGTGGGGCGCGGCCTATCTACCACAACACCGGATGAGTCAGCCTGGGGTCCCGTTCCCTTTCCGAAACTGAGTCGTAAATCTAAGTGCGTTATCTATGTCATCTGAGTGGACCAATTTGTCCAAGCACTGGTGTAATGGTATAAAAAGGTCTTTATGTAGGACATATCACGCATGAGTTTCAGTATACACGTAGGGTTACGCACGAGTTTGGGGGAAAAAACAAAAAAAAAAAAAAAACGGGCCCTGGTGTGGCTCCGCAACGTTACCGTTTTTGTGGTGAGATGCAGTACAACGTACACCTGTCTACCATTGTTCTACTGATGTGAATTGCATTAGTAACGGTTTGTAGTATGCATAGTAATGGGCGCCACATAGCCATTGTTGTAAAGCGCCATGCAATCCTATTCAACAAACCAAACCTCATCGTAGCAGTTTTTATGGTGTATGAATTTCTATGAACTTTGCCATATTCTTATGTATTAGTGTTTGTTGAATTGGAAACCGGGAACGCTACTTCGCAACGGAGGAATACTTACAATGGAGGCTGATAATTCAAAGCCACGGATGTTCCTGAACCAGGTCCTTCCAATGGGAGGCAAATAATGACAATTAATGTGCAGTACACTGTGGTAGCCATAATTCTTACACTTGCGACGGTACTGATGAATCTGAGTAGTAATCTGATTATACTTAGAAAAAATGAAAGAACTGAACGAGAAGACGACTAATCTACTGATGCTGAGCTTAGCATTTGTTGATTCTGTCCAAGATTAATCGTGCTACCATTGCACAGTCTAGCTTGTGTTGGGCAATGGGAATTTTCGTGAGTCAGGATGCACGATTTCATGTAGCAATAACTTACGTTACGACAACCAACAGCTTACTCTTATTAAGCGCGATCAGTCTGGAACAGAGTGCTGCTTGTGAAAATGGATTACCCGCGATACGTTTCAATCAAAATCACGTGAAGGGGGAAAATTGCGAATTTGCTGGCACTAGCAATTGTACCAGCTTTGGCGATATGATTTTCTGGCGGATTTTTGCGAAATCATTCAGTGCTATTTCTGGGGGTATCATTTTGAATATAAGCTGCCTTTCATCTAAAAGATGGGGTTCCGAAATTGTCACTAGTATTGTATTGGTGTTCGTTTTTTTCCTAGTTACTTTTTGGTCACCATTTTTAGTATAACTCTTCTTCACTCGCTTCGTATGCGGCTCAAGAAAAACAGAGGGTTGAAGTTTGAGTTCGTTGTGTAAATACAAAGAGACCAGGCAATTCAGCGGTTCGGATTTAATCAGGTAGACGCGGCAACACAGAAGAAATCGCTACCATCAAACCAGTGGTGACTTTAGGCGAATTAATTAATTTCAATGGTGATATGCGTTTTTCCGTATGTTTTCTATGTCGTTATCGTTGGCACGATATGCCCACTGTGTCTTGACCCAAGAGTTGTCTACATTTTACTGAATTTAATATTTTGTAATCCACTATTCGACGGAGTTTTTTACGGCATAGCCGAAAGCAAATTACGCCGCTTTTATACATCTTTTCAGAAAACTGATGAACCGACGCCGAAACTAGAACATTTCACATTCGTGTTGGAGCAAATCGGCACATAAGGTAAACACGGAGATTTGTTAGCTGTAAATATCCTTGTGTATCGATGGATGAATACCCAACGTGGACAAAGAGGATCCCCGATACTAAATAATTGTGTTAATCTCAATTACATTGTCATTAAAGGCTGACTCAGAGATTTCACTAGGAGGGCGCCCTCAATTTTCAAACAAATCGGTTTTTTGCATATACATAATGCTTGTCCGTATACTAATCACTGTGTGAAATAGCTAAGCTCAAATCGAAGTCCTTCATATAGAAAATCACAACTTTGTTATAAATTTCCGGATCTGGAATTTTGTTTTACACAGTATCCTATGGCACTCTTATCCAAACAAATGTTTACAGCATGAGAACGAAAAATCCGATTCATCTCAGACTTTGAAATTGAGCATTTTTGGTTACTATCTTTAGTTCCAGTTGATTATTTTAAATTATTACAAAAAAGTCATATTTTCAAAATCTTTGAGTCAGCCTTTAATTTAACACCAGTTGGGACAGCGCTTACGGTAATTTATTAAAAAATCATCGAAAAGTGTGGAATAAAGAATGCGCTGCATAACGATGGGTTGAAATGTTTCTTATCGTAACTCGGTCAATATTAGTCTTGGCCAAATAAGAAATACACATTTTAGACAGGAAATGATGCAAAGAAAAGGGATAGTGCTACATGTGTTATAGCAGGAGTGAGTTACAACAATGAGACTAACACATATAGGTGTAAAGTCTAAATATAGACGTAGAAAACCTGTACCAGTCGAGCAGTTACCTCACAGACTACCTCCACACATGTTAATATCAGCAAAAACTCACTCCAATCAATGTTATAATTGGAATTCGCAGCCAATTAGAAATACAACTGATTGGGACTTAGTTTTGCATGATAGTTTGGACATGCTTTTCCTTAAGGAGACGTGGCTTAATTTCGAATTCGACCAGGTTGCCTTTGGGGAACCCGGCAAGATGGTCGTACTCCGGGACTTTAATGTACATACAGATGTCCCGAGCAACTGGGACGGACACCAAGAGTTTTCTTGAAAGCATCTGCTGCTGCTGAGTTTCAACAACACGTATCAGGTCGGACGCATCGTGATGGCCATACCATTGATCTGATCTCGTGAAAGACTGCACAGTTGGTTCGAGATTGTCTGATCACCATCCCATTCATTGTAAGATTAACTCTGAGAAATCAGTTGAGCAGTGCGATGCAAAAATTAATTGTGCACAAGTTTTAATTCATTAGCAAAAACACTACCATCATAATGCCATAAATGAAACCCTGGGATCGTCTCGCACCATCTACAAAACGAACTTGCCAAGCTAGAGTTCGCCAATCATGGTATAGCCCTAAATTCATGAAGAGTGCCGAGTTCGAGAAAAAGTGACGCGAGACCGGTCTGGATGTTGATCATCAATGCTACATAAACCCGTAATTTCCAAGACAGAAGATGCACAAAAGTCATACATCAAGAGCAAATACAAACTCTTAAATAAGAACAAAAAGACTACCTGTTCATGATTCAGCACAACCTATGGGTGATGAGTTTGTGGTGTTTTTCAAAGAAAAGATTGAACAGGTTTACTTCAGAAAGTGTTTGGTATGATCATGTTGTATCATTGTCTCAAATTGATGTGTCAAGTGAAAATGATTGTCACCGATATCATCAAAGGGTTAACAACAAAAAGTAGCCTTTCGGAGCCAATCCCAACGTGTTTTTGAAAGAACATTATCATACCTATTGCCAGAGTATTGAACATGTCTCTCTCCGAAGATGAATTGGCGGAATCATTGAAAATGAAACGCTCTGTTATTAATATCAAGAAACCATATCTTTGTCCTGACAATCTGAAACACTATTGTCCGGTGCTACCTTACCATTTCTCTCCAAAGTTGTTGAGAAACACGTTGTTAACTCTATTGATCACATGAAAGATATGCTATTGGCGAGCCATTTCACTCGGCATACCGCCATGCACAAACATGTGAAGTCAAGGATAACATATGAATTAAATCAACCCGGCAGGTAGTATCCTGTGCTAAAAATAGATCTTAGTATCGCATTTGACACTATCAATCACAAAATGCATCTTCAGACGTATGAAATCGGATTGACCGATATAGCTCTCAATTGCTTTCAATCGCATTTCAGTAAAAGAACATCCAGAGTGTGCATAATGGTTTCTTATATGCCAAACATGTCATGGACTATTAATAAACTGCGACAGGGATCAACTGTTGGTTCGTTGTGTTTTTTGTTTACCATCCCGCAGTGGCGTAACCAGCGGGGGGGGGGGCCCAAACAGAACCCTTTGCCCCCCCTTCAGCCCCCCCAATGAACTGACTTTTTTGTTACAGTGTCTATGGAGAAGTACCCAAATTTGCCCCCTCAAAAAAAGCCTTGGCACCCCTTCAGCCCCCCCCATTTGCAAAGGTTTCTGGGTACGCCCACTGCCATCCGATGGCAGAATGAAAGGATAGAGCTGATGGCTTGCGTACCACATGTACGCAGTTATACATGTTATCAACTTGGACCCATTGACTCTTAATCACTTAACTGAGTTAGCTCTCTCCAACACTTACGTGTTGTATCAGTAATATTGTACATTGCATAACGAGCAACATGCTTAAGTCAAACAATGACAAAACTGAGTCTTTTCAAAGCCATATGCCCTAACAACAAAGTCTTGTGCCACCTGTCATCACTGCAGGTTTTATACAACACTAACCTGGAGCCGTAGGATAAAACAAATTTTGGGGTGGACTACTTTCTGCATGGCATCTTTAAAATGTCTGGAAAACTGCACTTGCCCAGTCCCTAAGCGCACAAAAATAGGCAGTATTGTGCCCTTTTTCCTAAAAGATGGAAACTTGGTAGGATTATACATTGAGGGCACCGCGCGAAACCAATTTCGGATCGAGTGCCAAAAATGTAGAGCCCCCTATTGGCCTACAGCCGCCCTCTATAGTTTACCCAATTATGAAATATTACTTTCAAGAGCTTAGTAACTGCCATTTAATTCCATATTTGTTGACCATAAGGTACAGTAAGATTAAAATGATGCATATTTATTAAGCTATTTTGTATGTTAAAATCCAAATGGTAACCATCTTGAATTTCAAAATGCCGCCATGAATCTATACTTAAGCCTAATTTTAGTTAAGAATGATAAAAAAACACTATTTTAAGGGCAATCCAAAATTGGTAATGCTGAGGAGTTGAGAAAACGCATTTATGGCATTGCAGTTTTGTAACAGATAGCAGAATTCTCGAATTTCAAGAGGATCTGATTCAAAATGGCCGCTAAAAAAAAGATGAACTATTATTTCGAATTTTACCCAATTATGAAAGTACCTCTTGAAGGGTTGATGATCAAATTCACCGCTTTGGTCAAACAAAGTCCTGTTACAGATTTAAGCACTCTTCAATTTATCAGTAAAGTTTTTTAGATCAAAGTCATATTGACTGCATCTTAGATTCCAAATGGCAACCCTGATTATCCATGTTAGGCTCTTACTTCACTTATATGGAATTTTCATATTTGAAATGATAAACGAGCCTAGTTTCGAAATGGGGAAAGGTATAAAGGAACCACACATACTTGGTACTTGTTAAAAGATGCGTTCTGTTGGAGAAATAAGCACTGCTTGAATATTATGTGATGTTTCTATCTTATTATTATTTCAATGAGAGCTAACAAATCCATCAGATTAGAAGATATGAGCCATGTGTATTGATATGCAAGCTTACATTCTTTATTGGGACTACCAAGCCGAAGATACACTTTTGTAGAATGATTGGTAAAACTGTGGTTCTGATGAGAAATTCTTCAAGGTTTGAGTGTACTTAGTGCAACATAATGGGACAATGAACAATTGCAGGTTTGGCATGTCCTTACATCACTGCTTTGCTAGTAGTTAATGTGAATAACACAAAGGGGTTTATGTTAGATTGTGCAATATCATGACAAACATTTCTGACTGTATGGAATCTGCAAAGCAATAGCACTTTTAATTCACTAAGTAACATTCTTGCTCTAAAAGTTTGGAAGTAAGGAGAATTAAATAAAGGCGGGTGATGAAACGATAATGGTCCGATTTTCATAAAAACAAATTTCACAATTTTGGGTCAATCGGTCAAGCCATTTTGATAGCAACAGCATAAATGTGATAAAAGATTGGATCGATTCAAGCCCAAATTATTGGTCGAGCTATGGAGTTGCAAAGAATATTGGGTGAGATACAGTCGAGCCCAATATTGCAAACTCATAGCGAGACCAATTAATATTGGGCCTAAATCGTCCGATGTTCATTAAAGTTTTGAATCCGATATTTTCACACACTTAGACTCCTCAAGACTTGATAATGTATAAAAATGGCCATAGGAGACGGTATAATTAAGGGGTCGACAACATTTGGGGATGATTTGTAATACAAGTGACAACATTTACTGGGCTTTAAATTTCACTGGGGTATAATGAGAAAATATGAACTTTCTTCTGAGTACCAAATCTAAATTTTGAGTTGTAGTAAAGGGGGACGAGGTTGTACATTGGGTCACAACCTTTAATTTTGCAATATAATCGAAAATAGGAATAAAAAACGCTAATGGTATGAGTGTTTTGGTTGTCAAGCTTTTGAAGCTTTTGCCAATTCCTAAAAAAACCGCCCCTTACCTCCCAATTATTGTTGAGTATTGTTAGGCGCACTGTAAAAACAATTTAAGGTTTTCAAAAAGTTGTTTCCGACGGTAAGAAAGTGATTACTGGTATTTTGCGAAACGAAACGACCTCCATTGGATTACACGCTTATTCCGTCATGCATGCATAACGGATTAAAGCGTGTATCCAATGGGAGTTCTGTTTCTTTCGCAAAACACAGTAAGCAGTAAGAAAGTAGATTGATGTAGCCCTATCACAGAATGGCAATGCATTATCTTTTTAGAAATGTCCAGAAAATGATTTGTTTTAAAAAAAAGTTTCAGATAACGTTTGCACAATAGACGTTTGAACTTAGGCTTGGTCTGTTTAGTACAGGGCTTCAAATACCCTAACAGTGTTTTAGGTCAGATAAGTCAATTGATTGATTTGGTGTTGTATGGTATTGGGCCCCAAGTTTGGTTTTGTAGAAATGTACCTCTTTAGAATCTGAAAGCAGAATCATGGCTATATACCAATTTTCTACCTGTATGCCACGAGGCCAATCGGTAGGCCAAATTATTCAAAATTGTTTAAAATAAAAAAAAAATCTATTTGAGAAGTTGGTAAAGGTTGCTCCATTGGTTACACTGTACCAAATGGTCTAAAACTGAAAATGAGGGAATGTTTGTGAGACAGCCATTTCCATAGAGTCATCTGTGACTAACTATTCCCTTCAGTACTGCAGGCTTTCCAGTTGGAGCCTTATTGAAAGTCCTTGAATCTCTTTTGGTGGGTACTTGTGCTGTCATATTTTATACATCCTAGTCCTACTTGGTCCTATTAATTGGGGAACTGGAAGCTGGTAGAACCAACTACATAATGGACACAATCTCTAAGGTTGCAAAAGCTTGAGTGAGTGAGGGTACGAAGTAGGTGCTAGTGAATGGATGCAAATCCAGAATAGCTGGGACTTTATCCAAACACACTCCTTAAAACACGTAATAAAGGTTGGCGAAATAGCTCAAGGACATAACACGATCAATTTATGGTTAGAAGTTGGGCATAGCCCGATTAATGCAACAACTAATGTAACATGACGGATACCCCCAGCTCAATGACCAGATGACAGTTATAAACCATTATAGGCTCGGCCATACCAATCAAGAAATTATAACTTCGAAACTTATCACGCACCGGAAAGGTTAATTATTTTTCCTCACCGAAGATACGTTAACCAAGGAAGACATTATAACACTACAACTTATCATCTCACGTAGGATAAGATAATTATCCTCACACGAGATAAGTTATAACCAAAATCACAATTATAACTCTGAAAGTTATCATCTCACGTGATAAGGTTACTTATCCTCACAAGAGATAAGTATAAAGTACTATTGTCGTTACGCTCACTAGCCACACATACTATACACGCAAATTATCGTCACGTATATACACCCGAATGCGTGACCCTCACAACATTAAATACAAATGTTTGGAGAGTAACATAACGCACGTATGTACCAGATAGATGTTTATCTCATACTCTCAGCGCACGACACCGAACATAAGGTTATAATTTCTGCTTTTTGAGCTGAGCTAG